>PVLC010032868.1:0-17898 GCA_004027655.1 Graphiurus murinus
ATGCTTACGCTGACACTGTGTGGGACCCATCTTCCGCCTTCCCCACCCCAGCACCCGAAGGAGTCACCCCTTGACTTGCTCCTGCTCCCCTCCCCCTCAGCCTGCATCCTGTCACCTGCCCCCTCCCCAGCCCCCAGAATAGCACCAAGCCAGGGAGCTCCACGCTGTGCTTAAAAAGGGCACTTAATTTTTCATTCTTAAATGCTGGGATGCTCTTGTCTTCCAGCTTCACCCAAGCCCCTTGGTGGAGATGGATGGGGGTGCGGAACACAGTTATCAGAAAGATTAAGCCGGGACTTGTCATTTTTTTATATCACGGAGCAGTCAGCCCGACGAGTGATGTCCTCCACTCCGCCAGGATGAGTCCAGAACCTTTAGTGCCAGTAGTAAAAAAGACTATAAAAAACACCATCGGAGAAAGGGTAATGATGAAATTTAACTGCTCCCGATCACACACCTGGGGTCTGAGCAGCGCGGGACCAGGGGGTTCGGCCACATCATCCTTTACCGTGTGTCCTTGTCCCTGCATTTAAGGTCCTTCCATCGAACCGGAACACTGTATCCACTGCTGGGAGCCCGGGCACCTGCCCCACCCCGTCCCCCATGACAGGTGCACGAGAGCAGGAGGAGCAGAAACGAGTTCACCCTGGGAGTCTGCAGGCCTTGGAAAGGGGCCCTGGGGCTGGGCGTCCCAGAGTCCTGCTGAGCCAGGGTTACCTAGGAGCACCAGCAATGGGTGAGGCTAGACAGTACCGGCTGCAATTTTATTTCTTCTTTTCTTCTTCCTCCCTCTTTCTTTCCCTCCCTTCCCCCTTCTATTTCACTTGTATGTGCCAGGTACTGTGTTCTATACACAAATGCCACCTGTATCTTCTCCTGGCTCTTAGTATACAGCACTGCTTATCTACTTCCTAGACAGCTCCTCCCGCCCCGAGACCCCCTCCCATACTGCCTCTCCAGCCCTCTGAATGAATATCATTTGCTCTTCTCTAGCCTCTGGGCTTTTTGCACACACTATTCCTCCTGCCGGGAACCCTCCCTGGCTGAGTCCTCATGAGTCAGCTCAGCGTACTTTCCTCCAGGAAGCCTCCCCAGGTCAGCTTCCACACTCACATAGGCTTCCTTGTAGGGATGTGCATTGCCATGGTGCTTTGTCATGGTGTATTGTCATGATGTACTATAAGATGTGTTCTGTCATGGCGTATTGTCAGTTTGTAAAATTGTCTGTGCGGTCTGTAAGGGTCCTCGCGGAGACACTCTTCTGGGTCTGGAGATTTAGCAGCGAATGAATCAGACACTATGCCTGGCCTTCAGGAAGCTTGTATTCCAGAGGAGGTAGGCAAGCTGGAGCTGTCTGGCTTCACTGAGCTTCAGAGGACCGAGCTTCAGACAGGCCTCCTCCAGCCTCACTGGCCTCCTGTGCATGCTCTGGCCTCCTTGCCCCTGACCTCGCTTGCCTCTGCCTGGGGTCCTCTTTCTGCTGCTAGCTGAGGCTCACCCTCACTGCCTCCAGGTCTTCACTCAAATGTCACTTTCTCAATAAATCTCTGCCACAGCTCCACACACACACTCACATGCCTGTGCACACACACCCCTCCCCATCCCTACATGTTACCTGTTTGTTGTTGTTCTTCTTGTTATTGGCGGTTGAACCCAAGGGCATTTTACCTTCAAGCTATACTCTCAGTCCTTTTTATTTTATTTTAAAACAGGGTTTTGCTAAGTTACTAGGCTGGCCTTGAACCTGTGATCCTCCTTTCTCAGCCTCTCAAGTACTGGGATTGCAGGAGTGCTATCCTGCACCTGACTTATCTTACCCATTTTGTCACATCTACCCTTACTAGAGTATTTGTTTCTGGTGAGCATGGATTTTATCTTTTCTGTCTATTGTCTCCAGTGGTTGGAACAGGTGCTCAGTCAATATTTGCCGGATGTGAAAATGGATACAAGAGACCGAGTGGAATCAGGCTGGGTCCTGCCTAAAAGGCCTTGAAGTTCAGCTGTCATCTGAGTGAGAAACGAGCCGTTTTTGTTGTTGTTTGGTATCGGGGATTAAACCTAGGGGTGCTCTACCTCTGAGCTATGACCCCAGCCTTTTTTATTTTTTGTTTTGAAACAGGCTATCACCGAATCGCTGAGGATCTCACTAAATTGCTGAGGCTGGTCTTGAAACTGCAATCCTCCCGTCTCAGCTTCTTCACAGGAACTGGGATTACAGGCAGGCATCATCTCGCCCAGCTAAGAGAAAGGTGTGCTATAACAGAAGTGTGTACAGAAAAAGGTGAAACCCTCTCCCCTAAGCATTTATCCACTCCCAGCTCAGGACGTGGCCCTCTTCCAAGACTCACCCTTTCTCTGAACACCCAGACAGTCTGCCTGAGGGCGGAAATTTGCCCCAGTGACCCCACAGAAGACAAGCTGGAAACACACAGCCAGACCTGCCTGACCAGCCAGCACTGGCTCTCCAGTTCTGCAGCAATTCCAGGGGAGCTGGGGAGAGAGAACAGGTCCCCCAGCCCATGACCACAGTGCCTGCAAAGGGCCATTCCCCAGGACCCAGGAGGCCCAAAAGTCAGTCCAAGACCTCACCCCAGGCCACCAAGGGACCCTGAGCAAGTGACCCGTCCTCTCTGAGCCCCAGTGCTTTCTCTCCTATAAAATGAGAGGATGAGAACCACACCGATGGCTCTCAACCTTTTCAAGTACGAGGACCCTTTTAACATTATTTTATTGAGGCATCATATGCGCAGAAAGCACACACTCAGTGGTTTTCCACAATGTTAACACGTTCATATCTCCAGCATCCTGATAAGAGAAATAAAACCTTGGCAGCTCCCCAGAAGCCCCCTTGTGGCCCTTCCCAGTCCCTACCTTCCCTGAAGATGAAAATTATCCTGACTTTTACCACTATAGGTTTAGCCTGTTTTCATTATCATTGCTGAATCTTGAGGATCCCCTTTAACTTAACTCTTACAGAATGCTATTATGGTTTTAGAATCTATGGTAGTCAGCCTCCAAAGTGACCCCCAAAGATGTTCATCTGTGGTATACACGCCCTTGTGCAGTCCCCTCCCATGCCAAATCAGAGTGGTCCTTGTGGCCAGTGAGGTATGGCAGAGGTGACGGTGTATAGTTTCCAAGCTAGCTCATAAAGGGCATGTGGCTTCTGCCTTGCTCCATGGCCCAGAGCTCTGGGGAAGCTGGCTGCCGAGTTTCCAGCTTTCCTCTGGAGAGTATCATAAAAGGAAGTGAGGCCTCCCACCAGCATGCCACCTATTGGAGGATGCCATCTTGGAAACAGATTGTCCAGCTCCAGTCAACAGATGACTGTTGAGAGACCTTTCATGAGAGGCCCTAAGCCAGAGCCACCCAGCTGGCCACTCCTGAATTCCTGACCTATGGAAACTGTGAGAGATAATAAATGTTTATTGTTGCTTTAAGCTACTAAGTTTGGGAGTAATTAATTACTCAGTAATAGATAAGTAATCTAGTATTCATTGATTTAGCAAATACTCAATAAGCCAAATCTCCTAGGCATTGAGTAACCCTTTAAAGTAATTCATTTTAAAAATTATTTTAATAATGCCAGGTGTGGTGACACAAACCTGTAATCCCAGTACCTGGGAGGCTAAGACAGGAAGATAGCAGATTTGAGACCAGCCTCAGCAACTTAGCAAGACTCAGCCGGGCGTGGTGGCGCACGCTTGTAATCCCAGCATTTGGGAGGCTGAGACCGGAGGATCCAGGTTCGAGACCAGCCTCAGCTACCTAGTGAGGCACTACGCAACTTAGTGAGACCCTGTTTCGAAATAAAGAATAAAAAATAGGGCTGGGGGTATAGCTCGGAGGTAGAATGCCCCTGAGTTCAATCCCTAGTACCGCAAAAACAAAACAACAACAACAACAAAAACTTAGCAAGACTCTTAGAAACCTAGCAAGACCCTATTTCAAAACAAAATATAAGGGCTGGGGGGTATAGCTCCAAGTAGAATGCCCCTGGGTTCAATCCCCAGTACGCGCATACACACACACACACACACACACACACACACACACACACACACACACAATTATCTTAATAGTATCTTCTCAGACTCGAAAAAAGCCCCTGTCATTTTAGTGCATGACAAAGACTTGGTCAAGGCTAAAGACTAGCTTTGTTAATTTGTCTGTGCCCTTGTGGAGGACACTCTACTGGGTCTGGAGATTTAGCACTGAAAGAATCAGACACAATCCCTGGCCTTCAGGAAGCTTATATTCCCACAGAGGTGGGTGGGCCAGGGCTGGCTGTCTAGTGCCACTGAGCTTCCAAGGGCCAGTGGCTTGCAGGGACTGAGGCCCCCAGGTCCTGTCCAGGATAGGGAGCTACTGTTAACTCAGTTTTCATTCTACTACTCTGGAGTCAGAGGCACTCAGGGGCCTGTCTCCCAGTCCTTGCTCCTTTCATATCATTAGGCAATAGAATGCAACAGTAAGGAGCCCAAGCATTGGAACCAAGCAAGCCTGTGTTCAAATCCTGCCTTCTTCTCTTCCAAACCTGTGTGGCCTCAAACAAGTAGCTGTACTTCTCTGAATCTCAGTTTCCTCATCAGGTAAATTTGAGGACACATACCCAGCTCACAGGTTGTTGTTTGGGGAGGAAAAGAAGATCACGTGTCACTCATAATTGTGACTCTGGAAATGCTTGAGACTCTGCAGCTACAATGATCATTGGACCACCGAGGCTGGGTGCTCTCAGAGATGTGGGGGGGACTGGTGTTCCCATCTCAACAGCCCAATTTGGCTGCCCTCTGTGCCACCGCACCCCCACCTAAGCTTGTCTGCACCCCAACGATGGCAGGTTAAAGGGCCAGGTGAGCATATGGCCACAGGACAGAACTTGGTTGGAGCCAGGCCTGCATCCTCTCCCTCGTTAGCGTCGCCGGGGGGCCTGCTCTCTCCTTAGCAAAGGCCTGGATAACGAAGGCCACAGCCTATTAATTGCGGTGACAGTGATAAAGGAAGAGGGGGAGGCTGCTATTTGTCTTGCCCGTAACCTCTCGCATCATTCCAAGATGAATGAAAACTCATTTTCTGCTTTGATTCGGTCTAATTTCTCTGGGCCCCCTGGGCCTCGTGGGGGGAAGGGACCCACAGCCCCTGCTGAGAAGGAATTGAGGGGAGGAGGAGGAGGGGTCAGAGGTCACAGAGGGAGGAGGTTTGCTCCACTGGGGAACCAAGAATGAGTAGGGGGAGTGACTGGAGCCTCCATTCATTAACCCCAGCGAGGGTCTGGGACTCGCATGGTTCGAGGGATGGGATTCACAAGCCAGTCCTGAGAGGGAGGTAATCTGCCACCCATTTCTTGGATGAGGCAATGGTGGCAGGTGAGAGAAAATGGCTTGCACAAGGTCACACAGCAAGTGAGGGCCAAAGCTCAGCTTCAGCAGAGGGCAAGAGTCTGCCCAGGGCTGTCTCACCTCCTCTCCTGCACCGACAGCATTACCTCTCTCCTCAATAAATGGCTTCACCAGCAGAGAGGTCCCACAGAGGGGAAATGATGTCTAGGTAGGGAAGCTACCACCCCTACAAGTCAGTTCTCCCCCAGGGGGTGGGAAAGGAGGTAAGCAAGGGGATGGGACTTGGGGACCGGCTTTCCTATCCATCATGGAACAAAGACTGGCTGAGGACGGCCTTGTCCCAGTAGCCATTGTCTTAACGTGTTAGATGGAGCCAAAGCGACCACTTGGTGACTGGAGAGCAGGTGATGAGAATGATTGAGAAGGTGCTTCCTCTCTGCAGTAAGGCAGAAGAAAGCAAGGCATGATGACACATACCTGTTACCCCAGTACTTAGGAGGCTGAGACGGGAGGATCACAGGTTTGAGGCCAGCCTCAGCAACTTAATGAGACCCTGTTTCAAAATAAAAAATAAAAAGAGCTGGGAGTGTAGCTCAGAGGTAGAATGACCCTGGGTTCAACCTCCAGTATCAAAAAATTTATTAATTAAAGGAAAATGAAAAAAGAACAGAAATAAAGAGAGAAAGAAAGAAAAGGAGAAGCAAGCCAATAGCTCTCAACAATTTGAACTGCTTGGTCCTGGTTACCCTTTGTCCCAGATTACACACATGGCCAGAGGTCATCTATTTGAGTCCCTACACTCACCCCACCTGGCCGTTTGTGGCATCACCTGGGTCCCCTTTTGTAGCCCGGAGATCCGAAGAGGTACAGAGAATGGGATGGCCCTGTGCCCCGTGGCTCCTCTGCTAAGGTGGTCTAGCAGCCCCAGAGCAGCTCCATGACAGACAGTGAAGAAGATGAGAGTTACCCCACCATGGGAACTGAACAGAGTAGGGCTGGGGCTGAGGCTCAGTGGTAAAACCTAGCGTGCATGTGGCCCAGGCTTCCCACAGCATCCTCCCAGGCTTCAGGAGGGCTTGGCAGGCAGAGGTGCTGCAACCAGGAGGAGTTTTGGGTGGTGTGATGCATGAATAAGGACATGGGCTCTGGAGCTAGGCGACCTAGTGTGATTTGCGGCTCAGCCATTGACAGCATGACCTTGAGCAAGTTGCTTTCCCCCTCTGGACCTCGCCCCCTTGTTTATAAGTTGGGATTGTAATAGTAGCTCCCCACTATGGTCATCAGTTAACTTATGTAAAGCACGCAGAGCATAGCTGTCTTCTGAGGGGCCGCCAGGCTGGGCAGGGCTGTTCCAGGGCTGGGGGCCTGTGAGAAGTCAGGCAGCTGACTCAGCTGCCCCCCACTCCTCCCCCCACCTGCAAAGTCCTCCCATCTGCCCCATCTGCATTGCAAATGCCTTCCCTTCCCCACCACTCCAGCCTGGGACAGCTGAGTCCTAGATGAGTCTCCTTCCCTGCAGGGCACCCATAGCCCTGCTCTGTCTCAAAGGGTCTGCAGGAGGAGCCCTCAGATCCTGGGAAAACGGAAGCAAGGCGGCCCAACTAGAGTGGCCGAGCCTGGCACTCAAGGCCTTCAGAGCCAGGTCCCGCATTTCCCAGAGCACTTCTGCATGTGAGTGGAAGCAAAGTGTTGGTATGTGGAGATGGGCCCTCTGGGGGGAATTAGGGTTAGTTTGGGTCATGAGGGTAGGGCCCTGATGACCTCATGGGATTAATGCCCACATAAAAAGAGGAGACACAGGAGCAATCTCTGTCTCTCTCTCTCTCTCTGAATGGGTCTTGTTCACACTTCTAGCAGCCCTCCCCACCTGAAGATCAAGTCTACACTCCTCCCCTCAAGCTGTAAGACCTTACACACACACACACACACACACACACACACACACACACACACACGTGTGGCTTCTTCCACCTTCCCAGCTCATCTCTCAACACTGCCCACCCTGAGAAAGAACATTTGCATTTTAACAGAGTCTTACTGTTCTCCAACACGGCACAGTCTTCATATTTGAGGAGGTTTATACTTGCTGATTCCTGTCACTGTCCTTCTTCTCTCTTTAGAAAACTCCTACTCAAGATTGTGTGTGTGCGTGTGTGTGTGTGTGTGTGTGTGTGTGTGTGTGTGTGTTACTGGGGATTGAACCCCCAGGGACCATTCTACCTCTGAGCTGTTCTCACAGACCTATTTTATTTTATTTTATTTTTATTTTGAAACAGGGTCTTGTGAAGCTGCTGAGGCTGGCCTTGAGCCTACAATCCTCCTGTCTCAGCCTCCCTAGTCCAGGGATTACAGGCGTAAGGTCCATTTTGCATATTACATCTGTATCTTCTGTAGCAGAGGAAGTTGCTCCACCGAAGCCCTCACAACTGTACTTATCAAAGCGTGTTGTCATGACTTGTTCCTGTCTATGATTCTCTGACCAGACCACGGGCTCCTCCAGGGCTAGACTTGTGTCCCCATCAATATATATATACTTTTTTTTGCAGTACTGGGGATTGAACCCAGGGACATTCTACCTCTGAGCTACACCCCTAGCCCTATTTTTTATTCTTTACTCTGAAACATCATCTCACTAAGTTGCAGAGGGCCTCACAAAGTTGCTGCGAACCTGCAAACCTTCCATCCTCCTGTCTCAGCCTCCCAAGTACTGGGATTACAAGCGTGCACCACCATGCCTGGCAATTTTTATATTATTAATAGCTCCCAAAATCCTTACATCAGAGGTGCTCAGCAAAGAAATGGATGTATGGCTAAACTAGTAAACGACATGAAGTATAAGGTTTACACTATGAGCTCTGCGGGGCTTAGCCTCAGGCATGAATCCCCCCACAGAGATGAAAGTGGGAAGTCTTTTTCCTGCCCTTCAAAGAGAGAGTGTTTGATCCCCAGCATCAGAGAGACAGAGAGAGAGAAAGAGAAAGGTGGGGGGAGCTGGGGGGAAGACCCCATGTCCTCTCTTGTCCAAAGTCCCTAAAAACTCCTCCCATAGCCTGAACCCAGAAGACCTCTTGGGGCTCATTTCTGAGAGAGGAGAGGATTGTAAAGAAATAAGTGCTCGGCTTCAGTTGATTCAGGCATCTGCTTCAAGGTTTACTGGACAGACCTCAGTCTCTTCCTTGGACAATCACACTCCATCTCCAGAGCCAGAAAGACCTGGGTTCCAATTCTGGTTCCACTGCAACCTGTGGGACTTGCTCAGGCCCTTTGGGTAAAATGGGGAAATACTACCTAACACATAGGATTGTCATGAAAACCTGAAACCTTCCTTACTAGGTAGTACTGACGTTTTCTAACCAGAGAATCGGCCTCCAAGTTCAGGCCTGGGAACCACCACATCCTGCCCTCCTCCTCTTCCTCTTTCCTCCCTACCTCTGCCTGTACTGGGGCCCTCTGTTTCCCCAAGAATCTCAGCAGCTTTTGCAATGAGTCCATATTGGAGAGAGAGAGAGAGAGAGAGAGAGAGAGAGAGAGAGAGAGACTACCAAGTTGTAATGTAGATGTAGAAGAGACACTTGGAATTTCAACTAAAGGAAGAGTCTGAGACCTAGAGAGATAAAGAGAAGAGAGAAGAGGAGGGGAAAGGAAAGGAGGGGAGGGGAAAGCACCGAAGGGAAGGAGAGGGCAAAGGAGAGAAAGCCAAAGTTAAAAGGGGGGGGGGGGGCAGAACTAAAAGACCAAGACATAAGGAACACAACAGAGATAAAATGTCAAAACAGAGAGCAAGAAACAGAGAAGCAGCCAGAGTGGAAGGATGCACCCACCGAGAGTGGGTGGGAAGGAAGGGGCCCCAGCCAGCCAGCGTGAGTAGCACCGAGAGGAGCTCGCCCCCGGCCCCAAGCTGAGCAAGGCTTCAGCTCAGCCCCCGGGTGTTCCGCTGCCGAGCAAGAAAAGCCTGTTCCCTGCATCTGGATGAATTTGATATTCAATCAATGAAGATTAACTCGCCCAAGGTAAGGGGGCTTTCACATCCATAAGGAAGTCAAATACGATTATGCAGATGAGAAAATTATCCTGAGATGAGGAGCGGCTGGTATATGATAATTATGTGAGAGGGTGGACTCCCACACTGATTAGCATATCTCCAAGACCAGGCGAGATGGAGGAGGCAGGGACAAGCAGAGGTGACCAGGAATTCCACCCAGAGGAGCTGTTCAAACACCTCTGGTCCCTGATGTCCTTCTCCGGCAAAGAAGACACTTCAGCTTGGTCAGTGAAGACCTTAACGAAAGCCTTGGTCGGGCTGTGTTCCTTGAAACTGGGTCAGCTGCTTTTCTCTCAAAGGAGAACATGCTCCAGGGCAGGGCTCCCCAGACCTTGATGTGAATTGGGTCCCTGGGAGACCCTCCCACGCTATAGCTCTGCTCTCATGGGTGGGGGGAGGGGGTCCCAAGTGACACTGGTCTCAGGCCCCAGCTTGAAGGGCCTGGGGAGGTTCTCAGCCCATGGCACATTAGAGTCACCTGGGGAGCATTCAAAATCCACCAGTGCCTGGAGCCACCCCAGACCAATTAAATTAGAGTCCCTGGGGAAGAGCTTGGATGTTGGGATTTTTTAAAAAAGATGATTCTAACCAGGTGTGGTGGTCCACACGTGTAATCTCAAGGTTTGGGAGACTGAGTCAGGAGGATTGCAGGTTCAAGGAGCCCCTCAGCAACTTAATGAGGCCCTCAGCAACTTAACAAGACCCTATTTCAAAATAAAAAAAATTTAAAAAGAGCTGGGGGTGCAACTTGAAGGTCGAATGCCCCTGGGTTCAATCCCAGCACACACACAAAAAGAAAAAAGATGATTTCAATGTGTAGGCAAGGTAGAGAAGCCCCACCTGAACAAAGCCAGAGATTCTCAGTCCAAGGATCTACTCTGAGTCTCCAGGGGCCCTCAGGCCCAAGGCCCTCAAGACAAAGATCCGGGGTGGGGGAGGGGGGCAGGGTGAGGTCCATGGAAGATACTGGGAAGAACAGAGAACGGGAAGTAACCCAAAGTGGAAATAGGCCAAGATCTGCTGGGGCACTGTGACTATCGAAACCACCTCTCATTATTAAACACCTACTGTGTACTGCCCTGCTCATCTATCCTCTTAGTCTGTAAATGAAGGTATCACCACCTCAATTTATTCTATTTTATTTTTTTTTTTGTACCGGGGACTGAACCCAGGAGTATTCTACCTCCAAGCTACATACCCAGCCCTATTTTTTATTCTTGTGTGTGTGTGTGTGTGTGTGTGTGTGTGTGTGTGTGTGGTACTGGGGATTAAACTTAGGGGCATTCTATCTGAGCTACACTCCCAGCCCTATTTTTTTTTTTTTTTTACTCTTTATTTTGAAACAGTGTCTCACTAAGTTGCAGAGTGCCTCACTAGGTAGCTGAGGCTGGCTGCAAACCCAGATCCTCCAGTCTCAGCCTCCCAAGTACTGGCATTACAAATGTGTGCCACCACACCCGGCTCACCATCTCAATTTGACAGATGAGAATACTGGGCTCAGAGAAGCCAGCGATTTGCTCAAGACTGCAGTAAGGAGGTGAACCCAGCTTGTCTGTCCCCAAAGCCCAAGCTCTTTCCACTTCCTTGGGGGGGGGGGTTCTGGGGGGGTTAGAGGCTGGCCCAGCCCCAGGGTCCCATTCTCTCTGCTCTGCCTGAGGTCTACTGGTCTCAAGTGGTGAAGCAGAGTGAGTTGAGGAAGGGCTTGGAAGTCAAACTGCTCTGGGTTCAAATCCTGTTTCTTGTTAGCTATGTGAGCAAGTCATTACCCTCTCTGAGTATCTAATAGGCTCCTCTTTGGCCAATACGGGTGATAAGACTAACTTTATAGGGTTGTTAGGAAAGCAAGATGAGGTGGTGTCTAAGAAATGTACCAGGGAGTTCAGAGTCTTGCTACATTGTTGAGGCTGTCCTAAAACCTGTGATCTCCTGTCTCAGCCTCCCAAGTATTGAGATCACAGGCATGCACCACCACACTCAACTCAGATTATCTTCTTTCTGGGGCTGGAGCTTGGCTGAGCCTAGACTCAAAGGTCCTAGGACACATAACTTTTAACTCCCAACCTCCAAGGCCAGGGGCCCCATCTCCCTGGGGTTTGGCTAGGTGGCCGCAGGCTCTGGTACGACACCAACATTAACCCAGTGCTTCCCAAGTGGCTTGCTGGGCCTAGGCCTGTCTGAGCTGAGCCTGGGCTAGTAACCACCATCCCTACCACACAGACAGTACTGACACTAGCCCACAGGGTCCTGAGGGTACAGCCTGATACCTCCCCTATAGCAGGTGCCCTATTACATGTTGATGGGCAGGGGCAAGGTACCTTGGACCTCAAGTTCCTCTTCTATAAAAAGATCCACTGAGTGAGGCTGATGGTGCATGCCTGTAGTCCTAGTACCTTTGAGGCTGAGACAGGAGGATCTCAGGTTGGAGGCCAGCACATGGTAACTTAGCAAGACCCTGTTTCAAAATAAAAAACAAAATAGGGCTAGGGTATAGCTTAGAAGCAGAACATCCCTACATTCAATCCCCAGTAAAACACACACACACACACACACACACACACACACACACACACACACACACACACTGGGCTTGGGTTATCTCTGAGGAACTTTCCCGCACTAGCAAGCTTCCTTTTCTCCCCTTGAAAATCCCCTCTGAGAACCATCCTGTGTCCACAGTTGCAGAATTAAGTTGTGTCCTATACACATGGCCCAGTGGGGCTGAAATTCAGCCCCTGGTCCACTCACCAGCCTGTGTACCTGCCCAGAAAGAGCTTTTCCTATTGTCACAAAAGCACCCATGTATCATCAGGGAAGAGCGTGGTGGGCCTCAGCTTCCTATTTTCTAAAATGGAGACAGTAATGTGTGCTCAGTGAAGGTGAAAACCCTTCCCACCTCCCTGCCCCTTTTGTGAACACAAGACCTCTCCTCACTGCCAGCCCTACCCCCCTCTGGCTGTCAGTCATGCTAACAAACAGGAACTTCAAGCTGGGGTACACTAGGTACCCAGAGGGGCAGAACTCCCCTATCTAGGTTTCTATTTCTACTTCACTCCCCAGAAACTTCCCTGCCCATGCAGGACAACTGAGAATGAAGGTGAGAGAAAGAAAAAAAGGGAGAGGGGTCTACACTGGGGTCTACACAGGGTCTACATGGGGTCTGCACTGGTCACACTCCTGTGTCCCTGCGAATGTTTCTGTTTTGTGTCTGTGACGGTGTCCTCTCTTCCCCTCTCTCCGTGTGTGTGTGTGTGTGTGTGTGTGTGTGTGTGTGCTCTGTGCTTGCTGGGCCCTGGGTATGTGTATAAGTGTGTCACTATACACACACCCAGACTTTGTGCCTGTGCCGTTGTGGAATTCTGCGTATCTTTTGCTCTGTGTGTGCCTGTGTGGGCACACCTGCCTGCGTGTGATGCACAAACAGGTCTAGACGCGTGTGTGTGGGTTGGGGGCCACCTCTGTGTTTGTGTGTCCAGATGTGCATCTGTCGGTGCAGAGTCTGTTATGTGTGTATGTGTCTGATTGTGTGTATGTGAGCATGTAGGGGTGTGTCTGTCCGGGTGGGTGGATACCAACATGTGTGGAAAGATCTGAGTGCATCCAGGTGAGTGTGTATTTGTGTGGAAGGATGAATGTCTGAGTAGGGTAAGTCTGCATGTGTGTGTGTGTCTGTGTGTAGCATCTGTGTGTGAGGTGCCAGTGTGTCTGGGTGGATTTGTATGTGTAGGTAGGGGTGGATCAGGGTGGGAGAGGAGGATTAGAAGCAAGGAGGAGGGTGAGTATCTGTGTGTACATTACTGTATCTGCTTATCAGTGTGTGTGTGTGTGTGTGTGTGTGTGTGTGTGTGTGTGTGTGTGCATGTGTCCAGGCAGAGTGTATTAGTGGATATGGATCCTATATAAGACTAGGTAAGGGTGTAGTAGTATTTGGGGTTTGTGTGTGTGTGTGTGTGTGTGTGTGTGTGTGTGTGTTTATGGTGTATCTGGCTATGTGTGTGTCCAGGCAGAGTGAATCAGTGGGAGGTATGTGGATTCTATATGAGAATAGGTGAGTATATTTGTGTGTGTGGGTGGGTGTCATTGTGTGATGCACGTGTGGGGTGTATGCGTGCTTTTTTCATCGGGCTGGACGGTGTGTTTCAGTGTGCAAGGAGTGTGCAGATATACACGAGTCACTGAGAGAGTGTCTCTCAGTGCCCATTTTGTGGGGTGCGTGTGCCTGCGCCGGGTGTATCAGAGCTTGCGTGTGAGCGTCTGGGTGCGTCTCTGCAGAGCTGCACCTCTCCAGCTTGGCTGGGCCCTGGCACTGTAAATCCATCAACTCCGCATGATTTTGTCAATGCTGACAGCTAACTTCAACATGACGACAAATCTGGCCCCAGAGGATATTAAGCAAAGACACATGAGCCTATAATTTTCTGCTTCCACGTGTGAGATGCTATAATAATCAAAAGAAAATGAGTTTCTAACTACCCCCGCTCTTTGTGCTGCTGCTTTCATGCCGGCTGCACTAATTGAATCACCCGGCACCACTGTATCAATGGTAACTTGGGTATTGGGGGGTAATCAGGCGTGTGGGGGGGACCAGCTTGGAGAGGTGCGGGGGCTTTTGTGAAGGTCCCATCTGCCTCCTGCACCAAAGCCGCCTGCCCGCTTTTGGCTGGACGAGCCAGTGACTGAAGGGCGGCCTCTCACCCAGGGGAGGGCCTGGGAGGGGATGCCTGGGGGAGGGGGCACCTGTGCCCAGATGCTGCAGCTCCAACCCCTTGGTCCCAGAAGGAGAACTGTGCAAAAATAATAAGGGTCCAGACTTCGGAAGCGAGCTACCTGGGTTTAACCCTGACCAACAGCCCTTATGTTGCTTGACCTCTGGGGTTTGGTTTCCTCATGTAGAAAATGGCACAACCCGTCTCCCCACAGGGTGCTGAGGATCAGTGAGAACACACAGATTAAGCACCCTCAGTGGCACACGGAGAGCAGGCACTTCAAAGTCGTAATCATTTTTGCTATTGCTGAGTGTTGCCTGCCTTATCTGCATGTCTCCGCGGTGACGTGCAATAGGGCCCGTTATCCCATTTTATACCTCAACAAACTGAGACTCAGAGAGATTAAGGAATCCAGCCACTTGAGAGAGACACTGCTCTCTCTAGACACAATCGTGGTGGCTTGAAACAGGACACGTGTATACACAAGTGTGTATTTTCAAAAAAGAAGGAAGCCAGATATGGTGATGCTATCTTGTAATTCCAGTACTTGGAAGGCTGAGGCAGGAGAATCGAAGGTTCGAAGCCAGCCTCAGCAACTTAGCAAGACCCTCAATAACTTGATGAGACCCTGTTTCAAAATAAAAAATAAAAGGGGCTGGGGGTATAGTTCAGAGGTAGAATGCCCCTGGGTCAAATCCTCAGTACCAAAAGGGGGGGGGTACTAGTCCCTGGTGGCTTCTAGGGGTACCCCCAACAGTCTTGTGACTCAATAAAAAGTATAGTCCTCCACCCTCCCATAGTACTTGCCCTGGTGCACTCACCAGCATTAACTTGTAGCCCCCTTACAATCTACTTGTAACAGAGAAAAACAATTATCCCTGGTTACACATGTGTTGACTGAAGCTCAGAGAGGCTAAGAAACTTGCCCAAGTAACGTAGTTGGTAGGTGGCAGAATTGGCTTCAAACCTGGGAAATCTGTTTCCATAGTCCTCATTTATCCACCACCTGTTCTTAGAGATCCAGCTGTACCCTATACCCCCTTTTGCCCTGCAAGGTCTAAATGGAATCCTTCGTGTGTCTCCCAGGATACCATGTGTACCCAAGGGACCATTCTGTACCTTCTGACATGAGACTCCATGGTGGGATGGAAATTCCCCCACCTCCAGCCCCGCTGTGCACCCCACGTCAAGGCGGCGATGATCCTCATGTCACTCATCAACTCATGCCTCCACCACTTCCAATCACACAGTGAGTTTTCACTGAGCAACTGATAGATGCCTGGATCTGGGTCCAGAAATGGGGGCTTCAAAGAGGAAATGAGTGTAAGTCCCTAGCGCTGAGCAGTACAGCTCGGAGCCATAGCAAAGGCACAGGCTTTGGAGGCAGGAAGATCTGAGTTCTGATGTGGCCACTGTCACTGACTAGCTGGGGACCCCTGGACTTGTTGCTGAAAACCTCTGTGATGATCAGTTTTCACAACTATAGAATGGGGACGAATTGCCCTCTGAGATCAGGGGAAAAAAATAAAGACATTTGCTCTTACCACTCCTACCCCACACTGTGCTAGAGATCCTGGTCTGTGCAATAAGAAAAAGAAATAAAAGACACACATTCTTCATAGAAAACCCTTAGGATTGGGGGGGGGGGGGAAGGCTACTAGAACTATTAAGTGAGCAAGGTTGCAGGATCAGAGTTCAAAATGTGAAAATCAGTTGTAGTTCTACATGCTAACAATAAACAATTGGAAATTGAAATAAAAATAGGGACATGAATCTCACCTTGCTAGCTTATAGAAAGGAGTAAAAGAAGTAATATTTATCTAGAAGTATGAGGCTCAGAGGCTTCCTCAGGAGCTTTCTTGAGAGGGGAAGAAGGAAAGAGGCCAACAAAGAATTGCTCCTAGCATTCATCGCCTCCTGTCTGTGGCACAACCACAGAGAGAGGTAGAGTTTCTGACAGACCCTCAATAGTTGTGCCAGTTACACACACTTATCCACACATTTAGGGAGACAGAGGGCAGGGAGGTGGTTCATCAAAAATCCAGGACTCCCTGAGACATGTGTTGCCCAGAGCAGGGCCGCCCAGAGAAGGAACTGGGAGCCACAGCCTGTATGAGCCCTCCTCCTCTTCTCTTCCACCTACCCTTCTCGTCCTTGTGCACTCCTGCTGAGCAGGGCCCAGGACATACAGTGCAACCTAGCAAATCTTAGGCCATTTGCAACCTGGATCACATCCAAAAGAAACCCTAACAGCTTCCAAAAGCACGGATTAGCTGTGAAGCCTCTGCCCAGCTCTCTTGAACAGGCAGCAAGATAGGTAAGGAAATCACAGCAGACAGCACAACACTCTTGAAGACCTCTTCAGTCCTGGCCTTCCCCAAAGTCTCAGTCTCATAGGTGGTATTATGCCCCCCCATCCCTCCCCCCCAAAACGGTCCCCCCGCTTCCCCCTCCCCCATTTTCTTTTGTCACTCCTAAAACTCCAGCTCTTCTCTTCCTTACCTCCACCACTCACAGACTGAATCAGTTCTATTCTGCCCCAGCCTTTGCCACTTGATGCTCCTTTGAAGTTTCTTCAATTCTGAATCTGCACATGAATGCCAGATCAGCTCAGGTGTGGGAACCCGGGAGGAGGAGCAAGGCTGCAAGTGGTTACACCTTCATGTTCCAGTTCTTGCCTCATCAGAAGCCCTCGAGTTGCTCCCAGCCTGGTAGGAGGGAAGACAGATATGGAGGGCTACATCTCAACCTGGGATGCTCCATGAGGCTGGCCCCGGGCACTCCCGATGCAAAGAGGAGACCCAATTCCTTCAGCAGGAGGGCTTTAGGAGGAGGTGACACTGAACCTGGACTTGAAGGACCTGTAGGCAGTCACCTGATAGGGGACAGAGAAGAAAGAATAAAGGAATGGGCAACTATACTCAACCTCCATCTCCTGGCAATTTGCCGCCTCCTCCTCCTCCTCCTCCTCCTCCTCCTCCTCCTCCTCCTCCTCCTCTTCCTTCTTCTTGGTACTGGAGATTAAACCCAGGGGCATTCTACCTCCAAGCTACACCCCCAGCCCTTTTTATTTTTTATTTTGAGACAAGGTCTCACTAAATTGCTAAGGGTAACCTCAAACCTGCGATCCTCTTGTCTCAGCCTCCCAAGTACTGGAATTATAGGTCTGCACCACCATGCCTGGTTAACCATTATCTTCTTTATTGATCACTCATCCCAGTAGTCTTGTGAGGTGGCTGTACATTAATCTTCCCATTTTACCGAGTTGAAGATGGAGACAAAAGAAAAATGAATTTGAAAACATTACCTTGTTGGGCGTGGTGGCACACACTTATAATCCTAGTACTTGGGGAGGCTGAGATAGAAGGATCACAGGTTTGAGGACAGCCTCAGCAAGTAGTTAGATTCTCATCCACCTAGTGAGAACCTTTTTCCAAATTAGAAATAAAATCGGGCTGGGGGTATAGCTTGGAGGTAGAATGCCTCTGGATTCAATCCCCAGTACCACACACGAAAGAAGGAAGGAAGGAAGGAAGGAAGGAAGGAAGGAAGGAAGGAAGGAAGGAAGGAAGGAAGGGCCGGGCGTGGTGGCGCATGCTTGTAATCCCAGCATTTGGGAGGCTAAGACTGGAGGATCCCAGTTCGGGGCCAGCCTCAGCTACCTAGTGAGGCATTCTGCAACTTAGTGAGACCCTGTTTCAAAATTTAAAAAAAAGAATAAAAAATAGGGCTGGGGATGTAGCTCAGAGGTAGAATGTCCCTGAGTTCAATTCCCCGTACCGCAAAAAAAAAAAAAAGAAAGAAAGAAAAAAAA
>PVLC010032869.1:0-17920 GCA_004027655.1 Graphiurus murinus
AGAGTCTCACTAGGTTGATGAGAGTCTCACTACTTGTTGAGGCTGCCCTCAAACGTGCAATCCTCCTGTCTCAGCCTCCTAAGTACTAGGATTACAAGTGTACATCCCCACACCCGGCTCTAAGGTTTATTTTTTTAAAACTGATATTTAGAATCAGGGCAGTAATAGCAGAAAAGACTAACTATGATGGAAGAATCCCGACCTGATTAGATATTGAAGCCCATTATAGTATACAATTACTTCATATAGCTTACTTAAAGAAGATAGATAGGATAATAAATCAATGATAAAAAAGGTAAAATCTCAAATAGATTCAAGTATAAGTGAAGAACTGAACACAGTGCAGTAAGTTTTCCAACACAAAGGAGTTAACAAGAATTAATTAATGCAGCTGGCCATGGGATTACACTTGTAATCCCAGCATTCGGGAGGCTGAGACCGGAGGATCCGGGTGCAAGGCCAGCGTCAGCTACCTAGTGAGGTACTCTGCAACTTAGTGAGACTCGGTTTCAAAATAAAGAATAAAAAATAGGGCTGGGGGTGTAGCTCGGAGGTAGAATGCCCCTGAGTTCAATCCCCGGTACCGCAAAAAAAAAAAAAAAAAAAAAATAATTAATGCATTTGGTTGAGGTAGCAATCAGGAAGGAAAAAAAAAAAAAAGAAGAAGAAAAGAGGAAGTCAATGCCAGGATGAGGTGATCCATCAAAATATATAACAGATTTATGAATTAAAAACTAATAAATTATGAACACGTCAGAGTGGCAGAAATAGAGCACACTATTTAAGAGATCATGGAAAAATGCACTTTGAGCATTTATATTTTAGAGAAAATCAAAAGGCAAAGTCTACCTCATTAGCACAGAGGCAAAATCTCTGTATGAGTTTTTAAAAGCAGTCAAATTCTTTGAAAATATTGACATCCAAAATTTAAACAATAATTTTCATTAGAAGGACTATATTAAAAATTATTTAAAAAATTAAGACACACATTAGGAAGTTTAAAATGAAAATTAGAAGAAGAGCCAATCGAATTAATGAAAATAAGCAGAGAGATGTCATTATTACTAGTAATAAACAAGAAACACAATACTTTATTTGAGATACTATTTAATGACTGCTAAACTAGACAAAATAAATGTGGAAAGACAAAAAGCTAGAAAGAATGCGGAGAAGTGTTCCACTACCTTTTGAATTACATACATTTATAACTCGTTTTGGAGACAATACGGCAATAAACAGCATGCCCTTTCTGATTAGCTGAATTTATGTTGGAATTTATGATGAATGTATAATTCCTCAGAAATAAAAAAGATATGCATGGCAATTTTACATGTACTATTATAGCAAGAAGTAACAAGGGTCATGTTAAAATTATGATAATAAAGAAATGCAAATAGGAGAATTGCTCGGAATTCTGAAAAAGCAAGGTGGAATTTTTATTGTAAGTAATCCCAGTACTTGGGAGGCTGAGACAGGAGGATCACAGGTTGGAGGCCTCAACAATTTAGCTAGACCTTGTTTCAAAGTAGCAAATTAAATAGAGCTGGGGGGTATGGCTTGTCTCAGAGGGAAAATGCCCCTGAATTCAATCCCCAGTACCAAAAAAAAAGGAAACACAGAACAAAACACATACATATGTTCTTGTGTTCTATGGACTTCACAGAGTTGCTCTGGTTAAATGCAATAATCATATTGCGACGACAGCTACCTGCTCCATACTTGCCTGTCTCATTCCAGGTGCTGGAAAAATGTTCTTTCAATATTTCAATATAAAAGGGAAAAGGGTAGTGATCGCAAAGATTTGTTAAATCTTAAAATCTTAATGTTAACAAGCACAATACAAATACTCTTCTCTCTCTCTCTCTCTCTCTCTCTCTCTCTGCACTAGGGATTGAACTCAGGGGCATTCTACCTCCGAGCTACACCCCCAGCCCTATATTATTATTATTATTATTATTATTATTATTATTATTATTTTAAGCAGGGTCTCCTTAGGTTGGTAAGAGTCTCACTACTTGCTGAGGCTGTCCTCAAACCTGCGATCCTCCTGTCTCAGCCTCCCAAGTACACCGGGCTCTTTACTCATCTGTGAAAGGAAAGAGCCAGAACCAATCATTCTGGCTGATTCTCCCAACTCTCTAAAATCCTGTGGAATGAGTGGAACATGAAGAAGGAACTGCAGAAGTCACTAGAGGGGTCTTGCACGAAGATTATAAATGTATCATCTCCTGGAATGGCATTCACTAAAGAAAAGCTTTCAAGTGTGTGTGTGTGTGTGTGTGTGTGTGTGTGTGTGTGTGTGTGTGTGTGTAAAACAACCCTTTTAGGAAGAAACAAAACTAAAGCTCACACATCCAGGGGTACTCAACGGAGACCTGCGCTTGGTCTTGCAGCACAGCGCGTGCCGACCTCTCCAAGCCGCCCCTTGAGGTGACTCTGCAGCTGGTTTTCTGCAGCGGCGACGGATGCTACCCACACTGGTGCGCGCCTCTCTTTAGAAGCATCCTTTCCCCTCCTCTGCGCTAACGCACAGCCCCGGTACAAACTTCTTTGCACCGCACAGCCTGCTCATTGGAGGACCGAGCCGCGCGCGGGGCAGCCTCCTGCATTTGCAGGACGAGGCTTTGCGCCCAAGCCCCATCTCGCCTAGACGGCAGAGTTCGTAGTCGCCCCCAAAGAGGTGCGGAGAGGCTGTGCGCCCCTCCAGCTCCCGGAGCTGGGAGCTGCTCCCTGCACCTGCGCGCAGGTGACCCGGTACCCCCAGGTCCTGACACCCCGGCGCGCCCGCCCACGCCCTACCTGGGTCCTCCGGGCCCTCAGCTGCGCGCCGAGCCCGGCCGCTTTGGCTGGCGTTGTTCTCTCCCGGAGCGGCGGGTGCAAAGGTCCCCTAGGAACAGAGAAGCCGGGGTTACCGGACAGGCAGCTGGGGGGCGGGGAGGCCGACGGCGCGGGGCGCAGCCAGCTGCGCGAACTCACTTTCAGCCTGGCGGCGGCGGGGGCTGCGGCTCGGGCCCCGGGAGGGGCTGGTGGCTGCGCGCCCCGGCCCTGCAGCACCGCCCGGAGGCTCTCCAGGTCCGCCTGCAGGGTCGCCACCCGGTAGAAGGACACCACGGTGAGGACGCTGGACAGCAGAGCCAGCAGCAAGGTAGCGGCCAGCAGCTTTTCCTCCCTGGAGAATGGCACGGACGGGCTGGGAAGGATGGGGACCCGCGTCAGTTTCATTTCTTCTCCTTTCCTAGGGCGAGGAGAAAGGCGTGCCGGCTCCCTCTCCGGGGACTCACCCATTCCTCCCCTTGGGCTTTGAAGGTTGTGGCCTTTAGCATAAGTGACCGCAGAGGCCGGGGCATTTCCTGTCATCTGTGCGTGCGGAGGGCCCGCGTGGGCTGCATGGCGGGGCCGCGCTCTGCCCCGCAGGAGCGCTCTCCTGGTTTTCTTCGGTCTCCCCGGGCGCATTTCTGCCCCTCCTGCGCCCTGGCTTTGCTGCCTGTGGCCCCTGCATAGATTGCTCAATCGGCCTTCCTCATTTCACTTTCAGTTTTTGTAAGAATTTTAATGCCATCTCCAAGCATGTAGGCGCAGGGAGATTCGAGGCCCCTACCACCCACGGAGGAGACTTGAGTTAGGGCGGACTCACTCACTCGGGGGACCGCTTAGGACGAGGATGGAGGTAGGTAAGGCGCTCTGGTGTCTCCTCAGGACCACGTGGCACGAAGGAATGGGAAAGGAAACAGGGAAGCTTCTGCGGGTGTAATAAAAGTAATTAATGAGAAGGTCAGATAAGCTGAATTCTTCAGCCTTGAACTGTGCTTAGCTGGAAGGTGATTTATGAACAGTTATCAAGTTAGACGTAAAGGAGGCCACGGGAATTACACATCTTATCTTATCAATGCAATGAAAAGAATGTGACTCCACTTGAGAGGTTATGGTCCGAGTAGATATACCGGGGGCTCTTAAGAAGGGGATGCATTTGCTAGGAGACAAGCATTGCCCCCACCTTCCTTTGGAGACTCAGTGCTGTGGGTGGTCCTCGGGAACCCTCTGCTCTCTTGCCACTTGCACCCCAGAAGCTTCAAGTCCCTGCCCCAAGTGTGAGTCTCTCTGGAGGAGACTCAGCCTCATCTCCAGCTCCAAAAGCCTCTCTCCCACCATTAACTGCACCTAAGCAGTTGGTTCACGATGGACTCCAGTGTTGGCCATGTCCCCAGTCTAGCAGGTACTGCCGCAAAATGTGGTGAATCAACCGAGTCACTTGGCTGGATTCTGCGGCCAGACCTGGCTGTTGCTAAAGGGAATGTTGCGCTCATTCTGGTCCTGCCTGGTCTCCATGGCTGGTTTTTGCACCAGCATCAGTTTCTGGTTACTTTTCCCCCAGTACCTAAGTATTGATAGAGTGTCCAACAGAAGTTACCAGCGCTTACCAAACCTGGGCAGAAAATACATCCCAATGTGCTCAGAATACTGAACAGTTGCTCTGTCTCATTGCGACTTTAAGAGGAAAGGTACAGAAAGAAGAAGAAGAAAAAGTACATGAAAGCAAAGACTCTGGAGACAGGCTTCCAGGTCTCAAATCCTTCTTCTACCACTCTCTTCCCGTAAGCAAATCCTGGAACCTCAGTGCGATTCGATTTCTTCCTCTGTAACTTGGGATATCGACAGAATCTGCCTGCCCCACTGAACAAGCACAGATGTCCTGGTTCCTGAGGTTTGGCCCCTGCCCCACTGAACAAGCACAGATGTCCCGAGAATCATCCCAGAGACACCTGTCTCCATCTGCGGCTGGCCTTGACAATGTTGGGGGAAATGCCTCTCCCATTCCAGTCCTGTCTGGTCTTTATGGCTGGTTCCTGGACCAACATCAACTTCCTTGTGCCCCCAAGCAAGCTGTTCTCTAATCTCTCAGGTGGAAGTCTTCTCTAAATGTGTGTAAGCTCTTTGGGTCAGACAACACACAACACTTGAGTTGCTGGTCACCGTCTAGATCGGGGTGCGCGAGGTCTTGGGTAACCCTGCTATGGCAAAGGGATAGTCTGGGGAGCCCTTCACACGGACAGTAATCAAGACTCATCCACTGACGTGTGTGTGCACGCATTGATACCACCTAAGGACGTGCAAAGAAACCAAAGCATGCAAGGCAAGTCAGGTCCCTTTCCATCAGGATGCCCTGGAGCCCCCGCTTCCCCTGTGAGCCGACACAACATGATGCTGACTGCTCCACTTCTGACCAGCCACCTCTCCCCCTGCCCTTTGGGAACAGTTATTAAGGGAAATAATCAGCTGCTTTGCAGAATGACCTCTGCCTTTGTTGCTCTTTTTGGCAGAGAGCTAAATGCCAGACCCCCTCAGGACAGAGTCTCTGCCCAGTCTACTGCGTTTGGGCCTACGTTTTTGTTTTGTTTCATTTTGTTTGAAATGGTCTAAGTTGCTGAGAGTCTCACTCAATTGATGAGGCTGGCCTCCAACCTACGAATCCTCCTGTCTCAGCCTCCTGTGGCAGCGGTCACCTGTGGGTGGCGCTGTATATAGACAGCTACTGCTGCTTCTGGAAAAGTGGCCAGTCAACCTCTCGGACCCAGACCAGGGACCACAGGAGTAGTCGTTTGCTTGTCCTCCACGGCAGTCCCACAATTACATTTTCTCCAAAGACAGGTAAACTTTACATGGCATTCATGGGTCTTGAATTTCTTATTAGATGAACCAAAGGAAATTAGTACTCCATAAATCAAAGATCTGTTTCCTGCACAGGAAATGGTTTAATGATAATTTAACTGAAATTCTGTTAAACAAAAAAAAGCATATTCATGTTCATTGAATAACACACTACACAAATCTATCCAGGGAGGAAAAGCTTAGCGCCTGAGCCACCGGTTCACAGTCAGAATTGAGCTATGCTTTTTACATTGTGAAACATTCCTCTGTAATACAGGTAATATATCAAATTTAACAAACAAGTCAAAGGTGGGTGCAGGGGTGCACACCTGTAATCCCAGTACTTGGGAGGCTGAGACAGGAGGATTCGTAGGTTGGAGGCCAGCCTCATCAATTGAGTGAGACTCTCAGCAACTTAGACCATTTCAAACAAAATGAAACAAAACAAAAACGTAGGGCTGGGGGTGCAGTTCGGAAATAGAATGCCCCTGGGTTCCATCCCTAGTACCAAAAAGAAAAGATTTGAGATACCATGTCCTTGGTCCAGATTGTCCCACCCAACTCTAGAATGTGCAGATAAGATGGATAAAACTATGAGTTTATCTACGGGACAGAATCTCAGGACAAAATAAACATTCAGTCTTTGACCACTTGCTTCTTACACTGATAAATTCAAAAATATTAAAAAAAAAACTTAATTATAAATTTCTCGCTGAGAGTGCTATGAAGAATTAGCAGCTTGGGGAGATCTCTCCTGTACTCCTTTCTTTGAGAGAAGAGACTTCTCTCATGAGGACCCATCCGGGCCCCTCAGGCATGAACTCAACAAGTTCTTCTAGACATGGGGGTGCATCCAGCAATAAAACTCAGTAAAACTGTCGGCCCACAGTGCTCAGGAAATGGAAACTAGTTTGATTGAAATGATGATTATATTTTGGGACAAAAATTAATGTTTTCTTGTAGAAATATATAGAGAGAAATGCAGTCAGTGGCTAGACCAGCTTTAGTTAAACTTGACCTGGAAGACTAAATGCTAATTGCCTTGTGTAGTGTAACTATAAGTAATGATTCGTTATTTAAAAATGGATAACTGAGCCGGGCGTGGTGGCGCACGCTTGTAATCCTAGTACTTGGGAGGCTGAGACAGGAGGATCCGGGTTCTACACCAGCCTCAGATACTTAGTGAGGCACTCCACAACTTAGTGAGACCCTGTTTCAAAATAAAGAATAAAAAGTAGGACTGGGGGTGTAGCTCAGAGGTAGAATGTCCCTGAGTTCAATTTCCAGTACCACAAAAAAAAAAAAAAAAAAAAAATAGGACTGGGGGTATAGCTCAGAGGTAGAATGCCCCTGAGTTCAATTCCCAGTACCGAAAAAAAAGGGCAACTGTGGTCACTTCTTACACAGATACACAGAAAGATAACGGCAAGTGGCGAGGTGCTCATTTCTGTTTCATAATAAAAAGGGGCATGTGCATGTACTTATCGGGGCTGAGCTTTGTCACTACTAGGAAAAAAAATGTATCCACTTTTCTAAGAACCTGAGCCCACAGGTTTTCCCATCCCCTCCTTTTGTGGTTGTGCTTCTTGTGAGGCTGCGTTCAGGTTTCATGATCCTGAATCACAGGATGTAAGCGTGTCTGTGTAAGAAATGTGTGTACTTGAGTACTAGTTTTCAATTACAGCACAATGCAGTTTATCATTTACAATACAGACAAGAATGTCATCATTAATATGCAAATGATGAATGTATCAGTTGTGTGATCATCTATTTATGTTCCAGACATGAACAAATCTTTCTTCCTCACATCCACAGACACACAGGATGGGTGACCCACAGAGATACGCAAATAATAACGGGTCAAATTAGACCATCTCAAAAAAGCATTGGGAGAAGCCGGGCGTGGTGGCGCACGCTTGTAATCCCAGCATTCGGGAGGCTGAGATCGGAGGATCCTCTGCAACTTAGTGAGACCCTGTTTCAAAATAAAGAATAATAAGAAATAGGGTTGGGGGTATAGCTCAGAGGTAGAATGCCCCTGAGTTCAATCCCCAGTACCAAAAAAAAAAAAGCATTGGGAGAAATGATCCATTAGTCCTACTCATGCAGGCAATGTTACTTATGAAACTCCCTTTGCCTAAAGAAAAAAAAAATTAATGAAGCAGGCTGCAGAAATCTGACTGCTTTGAATTTTGCTTATTAAATGTTAGAAGTAAAAGGAGGGGGGAAAAAAAAAGTAAAAGGAGGGGTAGGGAGTCATAGGCTCTGAAGGAAGAAGTGTCTGACTCAGGCATTCTACCTCCGAGCTACACCCCCAGCCCTATTTTTTATTCTTTATTTTGAAACAGGGTCTCACTAAGTTGCGGAGTGCCTCACTAGGTAGCTGAGGCTGACCGCGAACCCGGATCCTCAGGATTCAGCCTCCCGAATGCTGGGATTACAAGTGTGCGCCTCCACGCCCGGCTTGCAGGTCCTGTTTTGCTTCAGCATCTTGACAGACTCTTTTCCACCCCACATCCAGAAACCAACTTTGCTCAGAGGCCCCTCTCTGCAGGATGCCAGCAGGATCTCACCCCGAGGACATCCTACTGGCTGAAATCCACTCACAGTGACTCCACCCATGTCACTATCGAGGGCCACGGGTGGATGGATGGGTGACACTTTTTATCCTATGTGAAGTGGTTTCCTGTGGGCTTCTCGTTTTTAAAGAAGAAACACAAGAAAGATACTGCATAGCCCACTGGACGTTACTTTTCTGCATGTGACATCCTAAAACTGCAGTGGACTTTCTGCAGCTGCTGTGATGGCCAGGCAGAAACGCCCATGGCAGGTAAGACCCTGGGTCTTTACAAAAACAGTCCCTCTGTGTTCCTCTTGGGGTCACACCCCTTCTTTATTGTTTAAGTGAGGAGATAAGGTTAGAGGTTAAGGCATCCAAAGACATTTTAAGTATTCCACCAGCTTGAGAAATGTATTGCTACAACCAAAGAAGTTTGCATAACAGAATTTGTTTTGTTTGTTCAGAATTTTCCCAAAAGCCCTTGCTTTTAAAAGTACGATGTGCAGGGTGCAGTGGTGCATGCTTGTAATCCTTGTACTTGGGAGGCTGAGAGAGGAGGATCACAGGTTCAAGGCCAGCCTCAGCAACTTGAGAACTTCAGCAAGTTATGGAGACCTTGTTTCAAAATAAAAAATAAAAAGGCCTGGGGGTATAACTCAGAGGTAGATTGCCGCTGGGTTCAATCTCCAGTAACACACACACACACACACACACACACCAGAGCAAAAAAACTTAATTGAGAAACTAACTATTGAACCTGAAAATATAAGAGCCAGACTTTGCTCAGACTAACCTAAACAGGGGCAGCCCAGTGTAAAAACACAACAGGAATAGATCTCACTGCTTTTGTAGCCAAGTGTAAATGATCTTGCAATGAAGTCCGGAGGTAACTGGATGGATGGCAGGGAGGCCTTTGACTCTAATTAGTCTTAAGTAGAGAAAAATGATGTAAGGTTTTTCATTCTTTTTTCTCCTCCAATATAAGATTTACAATAGTGTATCTGACACCAGGGTCTTCTGGGATTTCAGACGGAATGAGTAAGCAGAAATCTGGGGGCCCCCATCAGCCTCACAGGAACATGCCATTAATTCTCCAGAGTCCTGAGACCCAAGAAGGAATGGAACACTTGGGGTTGTCTCCTTGTCCCCCAGTCTGGGGGAGTTCAGGAAGGCTCAGGAGGAAACAAAGGCTGCTCCCAAATATTTGCTCAAATGCTAGCTCAGGAGATGATGAGTTTCCCTGCCAGTTCCATGCTGGTTCACCAGGTTACGGATTTCATTTCCCACCCTCCCACCCTCCCACCCGCATTTAGGCTGCGTGAGCTGAGCCCCGAGGCCAGGAAGCAGATGCCTCAGAGAGCCCAGTGCTCAGAGGAGAGAAGCAGAGAACACGGCACACAACACAGCAGCAGAGACGACCAATCTGAATCCTAGAAATGTGTGTGTGTGTGGGGGGGGGGGGGCTCAGGAAGATCCTGCTGCAGGAAAATGTTTTGGAACTGAAGAAGATCCCCAGAGTTTCTCAACTAGACCACTTCATCCAGGAACAGAGGGAAAGGATGATCACTTTCAGCTCTGAATTCCTGGCCTGCAGCTTCAAGTGGAAGCAAAAGCTCAAAACAGAGTGTTCTGCACTTAATGTGCAAAAAGTAAAAGAAGGAAGCAGTGTAGATGAAAGAGAGGCAATGACATAAAAGGTGGGGAAACTCTCTGAATCTACGAAAGAACTGGATCTGCAGTTTGAGAGTGATCACCAAACTCCAGGCAGGAACTCTGGGAAAGACAGACCCAGGTGGGAGGGGGGAATGGAATTCCTGGACAGAGCCAAGATCTGGCCGATATGCTGAAAATAATGCATATCAAAAACTGGTGAAATGCAGCCCGGTGTGGTAGCGCACGCTTGTAGTCCCAGTACTTGGGAGGCTGAGACCAGAGGATACGGGTTTGTGACTAGCCTCAGCTGCTTAGTGAGACCCTCTGCAACTTAGTGAGACCCTGTTTCCAAATAAGGAATATAAAAATATAGCTGGGGGTGTACCTTGGAGGTAGAATGTCTCTGGGTTCAATCCCCAGTATCACAACAAAACAAAACAAACAGAAACTGGTGAAATGCACTTAAAGGTATTTTATTTTATTTTTACTCTTTGTGTGTGTGTGTGTGTGCTAGGAATTGAACCCAGGGACATTCTACCTCTGAGCTACACCCCCAGCCCTATTTTATTTTGAAACAGAGTCTCACTAAGTTGTGGAGGGCCTTACTAAGTTGCTGAGGCTGGCTGTGGACCTGTGATCCTCCTGTCTCAGTCTTCCAAGTACTGGGAGGTATGCACCACTGTGCCTGGCAAGGTATTTTTACAAGAAAAAATTATACCTGTAATTGAATATTTTAGAAAAGAATGGAAGCAGTAAGCTGAATATATAGTGCAGGAAGTCCTAAGAACTTAAAGATGTGAAAGTAAATTAAACATAGAAATACAAGTAAAAAATATACAAAGAAGAAAAGAAATTAATACAATAAAAAATTTGGTTATCTGAAGTGACATAGAAGTAGTAATTTATAAGAAGAAATAAAAAGAAAGTGCAAAATTTCAATAACAGAAATGAAAAATGTCACATTTCCATGTTACAGTCTCTGGTACAGCTGCTGAAAAGATAATAAAAAGGTATTTATTAGTAGTAAACTTTTGCAGTAAAAATCAAGGGAATTAATTGAGTGTACATAAATTTCTTCTGAGTCTAAGAAAAATGAAATAGAACAGGGAAAACATTGCCAGAGAAAGGGTACTGACCATTTTCCTGGGTACGAAGATATAATAATAATAATAACAATAAGAAGAAAAGGAAGAAGGAGGAGGAGGAAGAGGAAGAGGAGGAGGAAGAAGAGGAAGAGGAAGAGAAGAAGAAACGAAAAAAACTGAACCTTCTGAACCTTTGTCTCATGGAGCTTAAATTCTATTTTATATGATCATTTTAAATAATTTCAACTTTTATTTCACAGATTTATGTGAAATATTTTCTTACCTGGTTTTTAATTCCTTTTTGTTTTGTGGTTAGTTGTAGTTTTTAAAGAAAAGTTATGTATGATTTATCCTTTTGTTTCTTAAAAATTGTTAAGATTAAGCCGGGTATGGTGGCGCACACTTGTAATCCCAGCATTCGGGAGGCTGAGACCGGAGGATCCGGGTTTGAGGCCAGCCTCAGCTACCTAGTGAGGCACTCCGCAACTTAGTGAGACCCTGTTTCAAAATAAAGAATAAAAAATAGGGCTGGGGTATAGCTCGGAGGTAGAATGCCCAGTACTGATTGACTTCAATCCCCAGTACTGAAAAAAAAAAAAAAAAGTTAAGATTAGTAGTTTTACAATTATTGTCTCAAGTGATTGGTAGATGTTTTACATATCTTTATAATTTTCCCCATTCTATTTCTCTTAAATTTGTTTTATCTTTATTTTGACTTCTTTAGTTGGATGCTTGATCATTTCTTTCCTTTCTTACTTAGTAAAATGAACACATAGGCTATTAAATTTTTCATGCACATTGTTTAGTGAAATTCCATTGTATGTCATGTGCATTGTTTTTATTATTAATATTCTGTAGAATATCTAAAAATTTGGCTTGGATTTCCAGATTAACTCAAAAGTCACTTAGGAGATATTTGTTAATTTGCTCTAATTTCTGGAACTTTTTTATTTAACATTTTTCAATGCTAATTTTTAGTTTAGTATATTGCACTCAGGTGATTTTTTCTTACTACTTCCAGTTAAAAGGGTTAACTAGAGTTTCTTAGGGAGTAATAATATTGGCATTTGAGTAAATAACAGATACTTGAAAATAAATTATAGCCTTCCTAATTTTTAATTCACAATGTCTTTTTTTTTTTTTGTCTATATGATTGATCATAGACCAACTGATAGACAACCTCTCCCACAACTAATTTCTTTTCTGTGCATTTCTAGTTGTCTTTCCTTGGTTTTACTTTGTGGGTATTGATGCCCTATCATTTGGCTTTATATTAATCAGTGTAAAGATATTCAAAATCAAGATGATAACTCATGTCCATCAGAAAGAATTCTTTTTTTCTCAAATGTGCAAGGAAGACCGAACAATTTAATCAACATTAACAACTTTAAAAAAAATAAATAATAGCAGCTTCTGTAGGCTCCAGGGGGATGGATAATTTGCAAAGGTTGAGAGAATAGCCATTCTGGTGGCCGATTTGCACTGTGACTTGATAGCTCGATCCCCCCCCCCCCAAATTATTCCTTCTCATTGCCCGTTCAGTCTGAACTGACCTTGTGAGTTTTGCTTTGGCCAGAAGAACTTGGCAGATGCGACACAGCTTTCTTTCTCCTTTTTGGACTGCTTCCGTGAGACTAGTAGGAAAGAAAGTCTAGTCTGCTGGGGGCGGAGAAGATATCATCAAGGCCTCCAGAGTATCTGAGTCAACCCCTAGCACTTATTGCCAAACACATGCTCGGGGCTGCCTTGACCCCTCAGCCCGGCCCAGCTGCCAGGGGTTCAAAGCCGCATACTCACACTGAGCAGGACCAACGGAAGATCCACCCCAAACCACAGAATTGCACATAACCATCACCGTTGTTACGAGCCACTATGTCAGGAGGTTTGTAATGGATGTACACACGCAGGGGTTAACAAGATGATGAAAATAGACATTATTATATAGTAAAGCTCACCAAAGGCATGTGTGTATGAAAATGTAAAAATACATCCTTCCTGCTGAATAGGTTCTGATCCATGGGCCAAAGTGAAGCCACTCTCATGCAGTCAGAAGTCCAAGATGACAGCCGGGCGTGGTGGCACACGCTTGTAATTCCAGCATTTGGGAGGCTGAGACCGGAGGATCTGGGTTCGCGGCCAGCCTCAGCTACTTTGTGAGGCACTCCACAACTTAGTGAGACTCGGTTTCAAAATAAAGAATAAAAAATAGGGCTGGGGGTGTAGCTCGGAGGTAGAATGCCCCTGAGTTCAATCCCCAGTACCACACACACACACACAAAAAAGAAGTCCAAGATGATTTAATATGAGAAAAAGATCAAAACACACACTTTGACATATGAAAGCAGTAATATTAAAGCAACCCATCTCAGGGAATTTTTCCTGCACCCGAGAGGGTGTTAACAATATCGATTAAAAGCGCAGAATAGTGCAATATCAAGAAAGAGAGAACTATGTACAGCAGTAGAGCAGGGGAAAAGCTCTGCAGAGCAGCGGCCTCCACAGTAGAGCTGAGAGGTCCTGGCAGCAGCCTCTCTGAGGTCCTGATGGGGAGCATGGGTCTTGGGCACTTCATGGGTCAGACCTCTAAGACATGCCTTGGTACTTCTCCCATTTTGGGGGAAGCTGCCTGAACTTTGTGCGACCTCACTAGGGTAAGCCTTTTGGCAGCTGGTCAGGGACCAAATATCCCCTTAAACCAATTGAATGTTCCTGGCATCTTGGCCTCTTAATTTCTGGTAAGCAAAGGACTACATCAAAGAGCAGAACGAGGTCCCCATTCCTGAGAAGCAAGCTGAGAAGAGCAAGGCAACAAGAAAGGGGGAAGATAAAAAGGGAGGGGGGGAGTCCAAAGGAAGGCATGCCCCCCTGTGTCAGAGCATGACCATCTCCTCATTCCTGGAAAAGCTGAGAAAAACAGAAGATTCAGGGAAGGGGATGGGAGATGGAGGGGGGGACTCACATCCACACTGCTACACGTTCACAGATCCAGTTTATACCAAAGAAGTATGCAACGCTGAAGCTAAAACTATCCAGGAAGTAAGGAAAGGAAAGCAATTCGGAGGAAGACCTGTGAGCCACAGCAAGCGTTCTCGCCTAAAAACCATTATAGCCAGGCTGAGACAGGAGGATCGTGGGTTTGCAGCCAGCTGCAGCTACTTAGTGAGGCTGCAACTTGGTGAGACCCTGTGTCCAAATAAAGAATAAAAAAAAAAAAATAGGGCTGGAGGTGTAGCTCAGAGGTGGAATGCCCCTGGGTTCAATCCCTAGTACTCCAGAAAAAACAAACAAACAAATAAAAACTAACACCCCCCCCCAAAAAAAACATTATAGCATTGAATACAAAACAGTAGTAAAAACATGAGGATGTTCAAAAATATCACATGTTCATCTGGAGAAACTGGAAAAAAAAAAAAAAAAAGTCAAAATCATCCAGGTAATAGAATTTGACAAAGATAGCCAACACTGGTGATTGACAAATTAATCATTAACTGTATATGCTAGCTGAAATGTGCTAAGATTTGGATATGGCTTGTTCCCCAAAGGGTCTGTGTGTTGGGCGCTGGGTCCTCAGTGTGGCAATGCAGAAGGTGGTGAACCTTTACAAGGAAGGACTTAGTGGGAGGAACTAAGATTATCAGGACTGATGCCCTTGGAAGGCATTAAGGTAGCTCTCTTGGGACCTTGAGGTAGTTCAAATGAGAGTGGGTTGTATAAGAATGAGTCTGAATTGCTCTCTGGCTTCCTGTCTGGTGGTGTGACCTCTTCCTCCTGCAGGTACTCCTGCCATGGTGCCCTTCATCATGAGGACTCCCCAAGAGCCAAGAAGATGCCCTCAAACCTTCAGAGCTATGAGATAAATAAACCTCTCTTCTTTTTAAGGTTTCTTAGCTCCTGGTATATTGTTACAGTACTGGAAAACTGACTGGTACAAGTTGTGAGCAAAGGGTACTCTTGTGAAATTATAAAATAATAAAGGTGTTTTGGAAACCAATCTTGCAACACCAAGAAACATGGAAAGTACATTCACACTTCATCTCAACAACCTGTTGACAGCAACCTCTTTCTACCCATGAGAAAAAAAAAACAGTAGATTTTTCTATTGTTTTTCATATATATACACACACACACACACATACATATATATATATATATATGTATATATATATATATATATACACTCTCTCATATATATACATATATCACAGGTCTTCCTCTAAATATATATATATGATATACATATATATGAGAGAGTATATATATTATATACATATACATATATATGAGAGTATATATATATATATATATATATAGTTTCAAGTAAAATTAAATAATTAAATTCCAGTTAGTCGGCTATCAGCAAAGATTTCTTTTCCTATGTTTTCTTGCTACTAAAAGATAAAGCTAAAGAAGCTAGAGAATGTTGTTCTCACATTGTTTTATTACCAAGTCTGTCTACAGAAATATAATTTTATGTGAAAATGTATAAAAAATATTTTAAATACTTGTAGACATTCATAAAATGTCTAATGTAACAGTAAAAACTTCATACTTATACATATCATTAATTGCTTCTGAATTTAAAATGAACTTGCTGATTTTTTGTCTATTTCTTTTAAATATAAGCCTCTTTGTTCAATCGCTAGTATAAGGAAGGCAGGGAGGGATTTCCAAAATATTAGCCAAAAGCATAATCTGTTATTTCATGGGTGCAGCTGTTTACATATTTTAAACCAAATAATGAGCCTCCAACAATTTCAGAGATTAAACACAATCCAGACCCTTGATATTTCCATACCCAGGAAAATTGATCATGGCGTAGCTCAAAATTCATGTGAATGTCTCATTATTTGTTATTCAACAATACTGGCAATAATTAACTAAATATAACAAGTCAAATAAAATAAATAAAGTATTAACTGTATGCTGTTAATGACTACTACAATCCCTCAAAACTGGTAATATTAATTAAAACCTTTACCATGTACTTGTTTGACACTTTAAAAAATGTCATAAAATGCACTTGAACACAAAATTTACCATCTTAACCATTTTTTTAAAAGTCTGTCTTCAATTTCTGTTTAATACCATTGACTTGTGAATTTGTAATTCTCACTCCATCCCAGAAAAGGGGACCTATTTCATTCTGTAAGCTTCCACAGTTCATACATTTTGCAGCTCAAAGAGGATACGTACATTGCTGTGGTTTGAGTATGGTTTATCCCACCCAAACTCATGTGGAGGCTTGATCCCGAATCTAATGGTGTTGAAAGGGCGGAGCCTTTAAGAGGTGACTAGGCCACTGAGCAGGATTAATATGCCCTTCTTGAGGGCGTGGATTCCGGCTCTCAGGGAACAGGATTGGTTACCACAAGAGTGGGTTGTTGTAAAGTGAGTCTGGCACCTCCTCTCCCTCCCTCTCACATCTGTTTTTACCATCAGGCCTTCACCAGAAACTGCATACCAGTGCCATGCTCAAGTAAAATTAAATTCTATTTAACTTAGTCTGCTATCAACAAAGATTGCTTTTCCTATGTTTTCACAGAACCATGAGCCAAATCAACCTCTTTACTTTATAAGTCACCTACGATCAGTTATTCTGACATAGCAACAGAAAGCAGACTAAGACACACATCATCTAAGACTTAGGAAGGTATCAGAGTGTGTGGTATGGCCTGAATTTGCCTTCTCAAACCTTGCATTAGCCAACTTGAAAGTAGATCTTCAAGTTGCAATATGAAATTCAGAGAGAAAGAAAGAAAAAGAGAGAACAGAGCCTCAGAGAACTGCACCAACATGTGCGTAAAGGGAGCGCCAGAGAGACAGGAGAAAAAGGAGCAGAAAAAATATGAAATAATGGCTGAAAACTTGTCAAAGCAATGGCGGTAACTGGGACCCCGTGGGAGGTATTTGGGCCAAGAGAGTGGAGCCCTGAGGAGCGGATTGTTGCAGGTTATCAACGGGCTGGAAGCTGTGAGTTCCAGCTATTACCTTCTTGTTCTCTGCCATCTGCCGTGGGACAATGTGCCCCAAACAGCCCTCACCAGATGCAGCCTCTTGATCTTAGGCTTCCCAGGCTCCAGAAACATGAGCCAAATAAATTGCTTTTCTTTATAAATTATCCAGTCTCTGGTCTTCTGTTGTAGCAGAACAGAATACACTAAGTGAGAAATGAAACCTTCGACAAACATTCAGAGTAACTGGGTTCTTGTTTGGTTGTGTAGTTAGGTTCCATATGATTATAGAGTTGGCTACACTCATCTTCTTACCATTTTGAGTCCACTTTTTGCCTTGTGTTTTTGTGGATTCCAGTTACTATCTGGGGTCATTTAATGACTCTAATTAATATTTACTCCCTCCTACTTTATCCGTTTTGTTATTGTCAAATATATTCCATATTTATATAATCATAACAATTCAGTAATACACATATATTTTCTACAATGGCTTTTTAAGTGATTTACGAAAAGGAGAATTAAATATGCATTTATATTGTCTTTTCTAATTGCATAGTCATTTTTACCAATGCTCTTTGTGTGTGTGATTTGGATTAATGTGATTACTTGTTGTCAGTGTGAAAAATTTCTTTAGCATCTCCTGGGCAGAGGGTCTGATAGCGATAAATTGTTTCAATTTTTAGAATTTCTAAATTTCGCCTTGCTTTCTGAATTTTGCTGAAGGTTAGATTCTTGTCTGACACTTCTCTTTCAGCACTTTGAATATGCAGTGTCATTGCCTTCTGTCTTCCACTGTTACTGATGATGAGTCAGCAATCAATCGTACTGTTGCTCTTCCTCATATATTGGGGTGGGGTATGCTTTCTTTTTCTGCTTTCTAGGAATTTTACTATAATACTTCTAGGTGTGGATCACTTTTTGCTTAACCTACTTGGAGTTCTTTTACCTCCAATGGGTACATTGATATTTTTCACAGATTTCGTAAGTTTTCAGCCGTTGTTTCTTTGGGTGTTTTTCCTGCT
>PVLC010032870.1:0-17897 GCA_004027655.1 Graphiurus murinus
TTTTTTTTGCGGTACTGGGGATTGAACTCAGGGGCATTCTACCTCCGAGCTACACCCCCAGCCCTATTTTTTATTCTTTATTTTGAAACCGAGTCTCACTAAGTTGTGGAGTGCCTCACTAGGTAGCTGAGGCTGGCCGCGAACCCGGATCCTCTGGTCTCAGCCTCCCGAATGCTGGGATTACAAGCGTGCGCCACCATGCCCGGCTCCACATTTGTTTTTAAATTAATGTTTATCTCTTGTTCTCTCCGGTTAGGCTTATATGAACATGACATATGTTAATGGCAAAAGCTCTTAAACTCCATTTATTTCTTGTCAACTTCATTACATCAAGTAATTGTGGACTCTCTTTTATTTGTATTCAACAGATACATGTTAATTATTTGCCATATACCATGATCTTATAGGAGGCATCCAGATGAGTATGAATAGAACTCTGGGAGAATTAATTATTTTATTTATTGTGCTGGGGATTGAACCCAGAGCCATTCTACCTTCGAGCGAAACTCCTAGCCCTTTTTATTTTTTATTTTGAAACAGTGTCTTGATAAGTTGCTGGGCTGCCCTCAAAGTATTTCTACTATCATAGAAGAACTTAGGCACATACACAATAAATTATATTTAAGAAGAAAAAGGTTTATATAGTATTAAAGAAGATCAGTAGAAAGAGACCACCTGTAGTTGCCAGCATGAGAGACTAGGGAGGAAATGGCATTTGAGCTGTGCATTTGGAATCTTTCTTCACATAGACATGTTCAATTATATTTTAAACATGTGATAAGCAACAAATGTGTTGCTGATTTCACTGGAATCGATTCGGAAGAGGATGAATAAATTTCAAAAGAAGAAAAACTCTAATTAATGTTTCTTTTTCCCCATGAGGGAGACTTCTGTTCTATTTCATATCTATATCTATTATATCTGTCCATACATATAGATATGTCTACATCTGGCTTTCTAGAACGGATTTCTGAGTAGAGACGCTCCTAGTTTTATCTGTAGTCTTTGGAACCCAGCATTCATATGTTTTGTATGTTTGTTTATTAGAATTTTATTGCTGCAATATAGTTATATATCATAGTGAGATTCAAAACGATGCATTCATATGTGCAGGCAACATCTCTTGGTGTGTTCCCTTCTAACTTTATCCCAATCCCCACCCCCTCTCTCCCTGTGCTTGCAGTGAGGTCGTTAGTGATACCTTCTTATGTATGCTTTCATGGTGGTCAGGCAAGAGTCTTCTGGCAGAGTGAAGCTTTGGATGCCTCCATGTGAGTTTCACAATATAATCACTTGGACACAAATGACTGGGGAGGAAATGGATGGAGATATATATATATTTCCTTCCTCCAAAATTGCTTTGGAAGAAAGTCCAGTATTTGCTAACATTTCAACTCACCATGTTAGAAGCAAAAAACCCTGCCAGGTTTTGAGAAATACAAGATTCTATAAAGTAACTTCTTTTTTTTATTGTAATAATTCCTGCTTTGTATGTATACATCTTTGTTAGGTACAAATTGATAACGACATATGTGCACGCATTTCTCATTTGACCCCTTCCCCAATTCCCACCCCGCTCCCTTGCCCTCCCTCCCTCTCAAGTTCAGTTCAGTGAGTGATCTTGATATAATTGTGTAAGTATATCAGGTGCCTTAGGATCCACTCCCCCCTCCCCCAGTCCATCCCCTTCAGTTAAATCAACTTCTTTGTTTATCTAGGGTCTGTACTTTTTCATCTGGGGACCCTCTTATGCCCCATCTTCTCCCTACCATCCACATATTAGGGAGAACATATGCTTCTTTACTCTTTTGACTGGGTAATCTCACTTAACATAATGTTTTTCAGTTGTATCCATTTCCCTGCAAAGAACATGATTTTGTTCTTCCTTATGGCTGAGTAAAATTCCATTGTGTACATATCCCATAGTTTTGTAATCCATTCATCTGTCGATGGACATCTTGGCTGCTTCCATAGTTTAGCTGTTGTGAATTATGCAGCAATAAACATAGATACACATACGTTGTAAAGTAACTTCTAATCTTGTTCTAGCAAGATACGTATGGTGTATATGACTTTGTTTTGTTTTACTGTACTGAGGATCAAACACAAGGACACTCTACCACCGAGTTACATCCCAACCCTTTTTGTTTCTTATTTTGAAACAGGGCCTCTCTAAATTACCAAGGCTGGCCTTGAACTTGGGATCCTTCTGCCTCAGCCTCCTGAGTTGCTGGAAGTAGAGGCTTGTGCCATTGTGCCTGGCTGAATATGACTAATTGTAAAAGGAAAGTTGAATGCAGAAAATGGCAATTTAGTACAGATATAAAAGCATTCCCTTTGCAGGTAGGAGACTAAAAATTTCCTTTGTGTGTCCTCGAGCAAGTCAAAATTCCCTACCCTCAGTTTCCTCAGCTGTGGAATAAGAGGTCTGGAATGAACAGTCTTTCAGCTCCACAGTTCTTTAGTGGAGAATTCTTGACAGAGGAAGGGTGGCATTTTAGGCAGGAAAGGGAAGAGAGTTTGTTCTTGTGGGAGAAAAGAAGGGGAAGACTTGGAAACAGCACGTGCAGAGGTAATTAGAGGATAATGAACAACACAGGCTGCTTGTTCTCCTTGGCATTGACTCTAGACACCTTCGCCCCCACGCTTGTTCCAAGTAGTCTGTCCACTACACACAAACGTCATTGCTTCTCTTACCCTCTGCGTCCCCACAGATGCTCCATTTTAGTCTTGTTTTCATACACCTAAAACCCTTCAGGACTGTTGTCATGACTTCAGTGTATGAGGAGAAGCAGTGGCCATATGTAAATGGCGGAATTCAGAGCTGTACCCCAAGAAACCAGGCCACACTGGTACCAAAAGGAGACTTCATACCCATCTCAACCCAGTGCATCTTTGGTGACTCTTGGGTCAAGTTTGTCCCAAAGTGCACATGGCCCTCTGTAAGAAATCAGAAGAGCTGTATTTATGTCTCACCCATTTCTGCTACTACCAGTTGCCCTCCTCTGAGTCATTTGGTCCCGTTGAGATTCGGTTTGTCCACATTTCATGTTTCCCTGTCTCTTATGGTGGATTCCTAAGGGGCATGATATAAGCTATTTAATATTGAAAACTTTTTGGAAAAATACAGACTGCTAAGAAAATTTAAGGCATTATTATGATTGAAGAGTTTTCCAAATATACTAACATATAGTGAATTCAAAGCTTATGATGTTACTAGATTTTCTTTCTAAAAGATCGTAATAGCTTCACTGAGTTTGTTGCAATATACTTCCTCAAACATTCTGTATTATTTGGCACTCATATTGAGGCTTCTGCGCACCCACTAGTGATTAGTGGTAAAAGTCTAGGTAGAGATTATAAAAAATGTATATAATGATGTGCTAGAAACAGGCAGGTAGAAGTGAACATTCAGATAAACATATTTTGGGCTGAATACTGCAAGATGATATTTCTAAGAGTTGTCATTAACTAAAATCCATCTCTGAAAAACATTTATTGACTTTCTGAAATGTGAGAATGTGAGCCTCTTTTTTCTTTAATAGCCCATTAATAATAATGTGCTGTGCTTTTATCAGCAGTTAGCAACATAAATATGTAATATAAACTCAGTTACCAAATGTAAAGAGTAAGCTTTCAGAAATAATTTTATCATCATTGCTATAGTTATGTTTTAATTGTTTGTGGCTATTTTAATTTCATAATCTTATCAGGTTTCTCATTGCAACTTCATGTATGCACACTATTTCGCAGCCAGAGCTATTTGATATATCATATGAAATGTCATTTCAATTTATTACACATAAAAATGATAATTTCATGATTCAACATAATAGATTCCAGTACATTATTTCAGATCTATATTATATAAAATTATTATTTAGATCAAACTGCTATACTGTATTGTATCAACAATATAGTATACCATTTAAATAGAAAGATTTTACTTTCAGTTTTATGTTTAAAAAGAAGACAAATATTAAGTAATTATAGTTCAACATAACCAGTATCTAAGGATGCTTTATTGCTACTGAAAGTTGGTACTGTCTGTAAAACAATATACTTGTTAGAAAAATGTGTGAAAAATAACTATATAGAAAATTCAGTGTATTCATTTAATTGAAACCATTTATTGTATCAGTATCACTGACTTTGGTATACAGTTTGGCTTAGCTCTACTAAAGGGAAGGAAAGGTTTTCTTTAGCCTCTTAGCATCCCTGAAAATCAAACTGACAGAAATCAACAGGAGCAGAGCGCACAGATTTATTTAGTAAGTTTTATGTGGCATGGGCACCTCCATAAGTAAATGAAGACCCAATGAAACAGTTAAACTTAAGAATTGTTATTCCTAAGTTTGATGGAGAGTGAACACTTATAGAGAAATAGAATTGTGCCACAGGGTTGTGTCCTAGTAGTAATAAGCTGAGGGGACATTTTTTTCCTCTGGGAATGGGCAGGGCACCTCGTCAATGAGGGTCTTACAACTTGCTTTAGGGAGGAGTCAGAAAACCCTTCCTAGGTTTTATAACCTGCTTCAAGGGACAAGAGTGAAAAGGAAGTGAGATAGATTTCTCTATCTCTGATGTTTCTACAAATGTCAAGCTGCCATATGCTGGGATTACATGTTCTGAATTGTATCATTGTTCTCATAGAAAACTGTGAAACTTTTGAAATTCTACGTGTAAACAAAACTGTTCTTTTGGAGTTGGGCATGGTAGTACACACCTATGATACCAGTACCTCAGAGGCTGAGACAGGAGATTGCAGGTCCGAGGCCAGCTTCAGCAACTTAGCAAGGCCCTAGGCAATTTAGCATGACCCTGTTTCCAAATAAAAAGGGGCTGGACATGTAGCTTGGAGGTAGAATGCTCCTGGTTTCAATCCTAGGAAGGGAGGAAAGAAAGGAGGGAAGGAAGAAAACTCTTCTTTTGAGGTATGCTATCCATCAAGAGGAGATGTATTCAGGCTAGTAGATTTACAGGTATTTCTTGAATACAGAACTGAAGTCTGATTAACTCAAAATGTATTCAAGATCAGCTGGTGCTCGAGGCTCCATGAAGTGCTGTCATAGGTACTTGTACAGAACTTGGTGGCTATTAACCATCTCTTTGTGGATAGCTAGCTTTTGCTGTTTGCTCTATCTGCAATCCAATCTACCTCTTCTTCAGTTTTTCCTTTCAAAACTAATGGAAGCACCTATGAGACCATCCATGGGTCAGTGAATCAATACCAATCCATCTCCACTCCCTGGAGAGCATCTCAGAATGCACTTTCTTCTGATGCTATGTGATTCTTTCATCATTGTTTTTTAACAAAAAGGAAAACATCTTTGGGACTAGAAGTGGAAAGGAACATAACCAAAGATTTCTTAGAATGGTCACAACTCAATAGAAGCACAATTGCAGGGCTGAGGTCAGATTCACTTAGAGCCTTGGGAACCCATCTCTCCATCTCATGGGTACCTTCTCCACTGCCTCTGGGGCCGACTCCCTTCCATCTTTCTGGAGCAGAAAACAGACAAACATTATAGAAGTAATGTCACATAGGTGAAATTGAAACTTCAGATTTATTCCAGAATTCAAATCCTGTCTGTGCCAATTGGTAGCTGTGTGATTTGGGGCAACATAATTCTCTGAGCTGTGGTTTACTTTGTTTGTAAAAGTGTCCATGCCATTGAACTATTGAGCATGTAATGGGTATGCGTAGCACCTGGGACAATGCCTAAAACATTGTAGGGATTTAGTCCTCAGTAGTTATAATGAGATAATTATCTAACTTATCTTTGAGTCATTTAGTCTGATTTGTTAGACTTGGGGACAAAATTTGGAGAAAGTAGGTTTTATTTGTTTATATACGTTTCCTTCTACCAGTAACACTTTAATAGCAACAGTCTCTGAATATTTTATTAGTTTGAAAGGGCAGTTAACATTTATGTTAACGTTTTCCTCCAAGATGCAGTTACTCAGGCCACTAACTCAGTTGTATTTCCAAGGTGACCCCTAATATTTTACATAGTTTGCCACAAACATATTTCTTTCAATCAATAAGAAAAATTCAATTGCTCTAGACAGCAATATGGAAAACTTTTATATAATTAACTGTTTTGTGATCATTAAAGGAAAACTATGAACATGCTTATGTAGTAAACATATATAATAAGTTTAAGACTGATTGCTAAGAGATGCATACCTGCAACATTTTGTTACCTTAAAAAACCTAGCTTGTCTTTTATGAAAGGACAAATCTGAGTTTGGGGATGCACTTTATCATTTGTTATACTTAAATTCAGTTTTATAGCCAACGTTGAAAATTTTCTCCTCTGCCTTTAATGGTTTTTAAGACTATCCTATCTTTTTTCCCTCCATGCTAGCTACAGTACCCAAGAGCCAGCCACAAACCCCGGCTGCTATTCACAACAGCTGCCCAGAGCTCCCGATCTCACATTGTCACTTGACTCAGTTTTAGACTGTTGGCCCTATCACTCTGCCTTGAACTTGTTTGAGGCCCTTCGGGCTTGTTTGTATTTGCAATGCCCAGCATTTGAACAGTGCTTCCACCATACATTTGGAATTCGTGCTTCTCTTTGGCTCAGGGCATCGTAACTGGATCAACCTCCTCCCACACACACACACTCTACTGTTCCAAACACAAGTAATGTGTGTCCATCTCATTGTAGCTAGGATGAAGTATTGGCCCACAGTTTAAAATAAACAATTGTAATGTGGCAGCTACAGACACCATTTTTTGACAACCATACATAGCATCTTCATATAGTGTCTCATTTTAACCTTTACAGCTTCTTAATAACATTGCTTTTACTGTCATGCTGGCCAAATGTTTTCATGTAACATCTTTTTGAGCTAAAAGGAAAATAAGTGTCTACCTAAAAATCCATGGTTATTTTTCTTTATTTTTTTTTAGGTATGTTTTTCTTCAATTCAAATTGTCCAATAAAACTGCTCAAAGCAAACTGGATTTTTATCTCAAGGGCAATGCCATCTGGTAAAGGCCACCTGTAATTGCCATTGGAGTGCATTTTATATTTTCTTATAATTCACTTCAAGCATAGCAGCTGATGGGAAGTTACAGTCTTAGGGCCTCATGAAAGTCTAGAAGGTGCTTCTTCAGGAGAGTCTCCTGTGAACTGACCACTCTCAAGATAGACATGTAGCAGGAGTATTAAGTCTGTGACTTTTACATGATCCATACCAGGAATATAAATCAGATGTAGAGTACATGTCAAAAGAAACATTTTAACTAAGCAAGCAATAAGATCCCCTGAAATAATGCAAAAGTAAGACATCTGGCTTGACAACAGATTTTATGGAAAAGACTCAGAAGTTTTCAAGGCCCACAAGCTTATATAATGTAACTGTTTAAAACAAGGGAAACTTGGTATACATTAATACAAAATACATTTTAAAATCATATTTTCAATTTACCATAGCAATTTAAACAACCTTCACTAAGGTAATTAACAATTCAACTTCCTAATGAACAATCCAAAGTAAATTCAGAATATACTTGTTTTCCTAAGTCAATGGTAAAAATTGTGCTATTAAAACCATACTATAGCTACTGAAGAGTAAGTCCATGTAATGTTCTAGGCACAGTCCCCAGTGCCACACACACCAATTAATATAATCAAAAGTTCAATGACACAGGCATTTTCACAGACAAGTAAACCAAAGTTCAGAGAAGTTAATTATATTGCCCCCAAATCACACAGCTACCAAGTGCAGAGACACTATGTAAATCCTGGAATAGATCTAAAGTATCGTTTAGATATGGCGAGAAAGTGAATTTGGAATTAAGTGAACCTCATATAGAAAGTCAGCTTGGGAGAGCTTCTCATATTTTGACTGGTCTCTGAGCTTCTATAAACTAAATCGATTCCCAGCCATTATTTTATTATTTACCCCCCCATTGTAGTCTAAAATGAATTAAATAGCTCACAGAATCCATATACTAAAGCAAAAGAATCAATTTTAAAAGAAAAATAATATAATCACTGAATGCATGCTTAAAAATTCTGTATAGCTATAATATATATTATATACATATTAGCTATACATATTATACATATAATAGCTATAAATATAATATATATATTACATATATATACTATATATTATATATATTACATATATAATACATATATAATATATATATATATTTAGAACTAAACTACCAACTTACCTCTATGAAAATTGGGCATTAAGAAGGATGATTATTTGCAAGAGTCATAATGTGTATGTATATATTCCTAGAACTAAACCATTAACTTGTCTTTATGAAAACTGGACATTAAGCGGGCATGGTGGAGCACGCTTGTAATCCCAGCATTTGGGAGGCTGAGACTGGAGGATCAGGTTCGAGGCCAGCCTCAGCTACTTAGTGAGGCCCTCTGCAACTTAGTGAGACTCGGTTTCAAAATAAAGAATAAAAAATAGGGCTAGGGGTATAGCTTGGAGGTAGAATGCCCCTGAGTTCAACCCCCAGTACCGAAAAAAAAAAAAAAAAGAAAACTGGACATTAAAAAGGATTATTAGTTACAAGATTCAAAATGTCCATGAGAAAAGAAAACTGGTTATTCAGGAGATACTCGACACTAACAATTCTCTCTCCTGAGTCTTCATTGAGGGGATGTAGTATAATACAATTAACAATATCACCATCAAGAATCACAAAGCTATTACTTAAAATTATTCTGTGTAGTCCAGTGGAATTATGCAAAAGTTAAAGCTCTTATCTAGGGAGTCTATATCATTGGATCCATATAGTAACACTTATTGTTTGGTCTGCTTTATTCCAAGAGTAGATTTTAGAGTATCTAGAAGAATATGTGAGCTGTGTATCTTTGCTCTAATCTTACCAAATATTGTTTTTCTTGGCCGGGCTTTTAAAATGTATTGAGCCATCCTAAGTCTGAGATTATCCTCTGTGACACATACTTGATGTGCTTGTGTCCTACTGTCAGTCAAGTGGAGCATTAAGTGCTTTATCAGCTGAGTGGAAGATAGGATTGATTTTCTTATGAAACCCAACGGACTGAGTGTACAGGTGCCTGAACAAAAGATCATATAACTTTTTCTTTGAAGGAGGTTGCCTTAGTCCATTTGGGTAGCTATAACAAAATATCATTAAACTGAATGGTTTATAAACAACAGAAATTTATTCCTCATACTTGTGGAGTCTGGGAAGTACAAGATCAAGGAAGACTCAGTGTCTGGTGAGGACCCACTTTCTGGGTCATAGATAGTACCTTCTAGCTGTCCTTACATTGTGGAAGAGGCAAAGCTGCCTTGGGCCTCCTTTATAAAGGCACTGATCCCATGGATAATGATTCTGCCTGGCAACCTAGTCAGATTCCAAAAGCCCCATCTCCTAATACTGTACCTTGGGAGTTAATATTTCAGGATATGGACTTGAGCGGGACACAATCACATCATAGCACAAGTCAAGGGCAAACCACTAGCTAAAGCAAAAGCAAGATTCTCATCAGAAAATGATTTTTAGTTTATGGTAACAAACACATAAGTGACCCCTTCTAAAGGATTTAACATCCAGATTTGCAGCATTCTACATTAATTTATTATACCCATGTTTTATAAGTCATATGAAATTTTCATAAGTTTTCCATATGAGTTTCAGGTAGTCCTTTTTGCTTTATATGTTGCCTCAAAAATAAGCCACCAGCTCCTTTCAGCTGAGATCTCTAGTTCATACCTGTAGTTACTTCTTTGAAAAGATTGATTGAAGTGAAGGTAGATTGATTGGCTCATTGGGACACGAGAGAGCACACACCATGATGTACTGTGTGGGACATCTAGTGGGAATGTTTAGGAGCTGGCCCTATAGTAGGTGATTTTGAGGAGGGCTAAGGAAGTAGGAATTTTCCTCTGGTTTAGATGCCATAAAGAAGCAATGATGATTTTATGATTGGGTATATAATTTTTTTTTATTTAGAAAGTGAAAGTAATAAAGCAAAATGGATGCAGTAGCTAGAAAGGACGCAGCAGAGGTGACTGCTGTGGTTTGATAAGTGTCCCTCAATGGCCCACTTGCTAAAATCTTGGTGGCCAGCCTGTGGCACTGTTGAGAGGTGGTGGAGCTTCTAGGAGGTAGGGCTTAGTGGGACTGGGAATAACTTAGGCCACTGGGGGTGTGCCCTCTAAGAAGATATTGGGACTTTAGCCCCTCCTCTATTTTTTTCTCCCTACAAGATACTATTCACAGAGAGAAAATAAAAATAAGAAACCTATAAATTGAGAGAAAGCTTGCAAGAGCAGCAAAGGTATAAAATTAAGAACAGGAAAACCATGGGAAGGAAAAATAGCAAAGAAACAATGAACCACCACAATCCCACAACAGCAGAACTCAACAACACTGAATGGCAGAGATTGCCAGAAGAACTATCCAGATCTTTAATAGTAGAAATGATACAAAACTTCCAGAAAGAATGCAGAGAGAGCTGGAAAGAAATAAAGAACAAATAAACAAAGAATCTGACACCCTGCACAGGAATCAAAGAGAAGCCTTGAAGGAAGTGAAGGATGTGAAAGATGCAATAATTGAAGTGAAGGCATCAATACAAACTATAAACAGCAGATTAGACCACATGGAAAATAGAATATCACTCTTAGAAGATGACCATTCCAAAAATGAATCCATAGTACATAATTTAGAAAAAAAATTTGGCAGTTTAAATTGGACATCGATGAAATCTGAGTCAATTTTAAAAGAACCAACCTAAGAATAATAGGCATAGAAGAGGAATTAGAAGTTGAAACTTAGGGAATAAACAATCTTTTCAAAGAAGTAATATCAGAGAACTTTCCAAACATAGAAAGAGTAGTTGACATACAGGTACAGGAAACATATAGAACCCCCTCTAGACAAGACCAAAGAAGAGGTTCACCACGCCACATAATAATCAAGTTGACATAATAGAGGCCAAGGAGAGAATTCTAAAGGCAACAAAAGTAAAAGATCAAGTGACATTCAGAGGCAAACCAATTAAAATTACTCCAGACCTCCCAAACCAAGTCATGAAAGCCAGGAGGGACTGGAGTAACATATTCCAAACTCTGAAAGAAAATAACTTGCAGCCAAGATTCCCCTCCTCTATTTTAATTTTATACCCACCATGAGGTGAGCAGCTTTGCGCACCATGTACTGGTCACCATGGTGCTCTGCTCCCACAGGCCCAAAGGAAATGGGCCAGCTAGCCATTGTCTAAAGTCTCTGAAACCACGGGCCAGAATAAATCTTCCCTCCTTATATAGTGATTGTTTCTGATATTTTGTCACAATGACAAAAAGCTAATTAAAATAGTAGTCAAAGCCAGGTATAATGGCACAAGCCAATAATCCCAATACTTGGGAGGCTGAGACTGGAGGATTACACATTCAAGGCCAGTTTCAGAAACTTGGTGAGACTCTTAGCAACCTAGGGAGAATCTTTTCAAAACAAAAATAAAATAAGGTGTGGTTCAGAGGTAGAATGCCCTTGTGTTCAAGCTTTAGTACCACAAATAAACAACAACAACAAATTAGTCTTATCTTTATCTTGATCTAGCACACTCCCATGATAGCCTTGTCTGAAGTTGATATTCTATAAAACTATTGATATCCCATGGGAGAAATCAATACCCAGCTGGCAGTGCTAGGCCAGCTTCTACTCACCTAATAGTTCCAGGCCAGGTTCCCTTTAGCAGCTTCTTTCTTCTTCAAAGTCCTTGCATTTTTGTTTATGGTCCTTGTCAAAACTGAGCCTCTAAAAGGAGAATCCTGTACTTCTAGGATTCTGTAGGACATGATGTATAACATGATGCTAATACAAGCAGTTTGCAGTTATTAGAAATCTGCTTGTAAAAAAGTGAGAGAAGAAACCTTTTCTTTGAATCTTTAAAAGATCCATCGATGGTATATCATTTTTGAAGGCCATCTTATTTTTCTTAGTAATCTCATCTTGCAAGTTCAACTAAAAGATTTATTTTTACCTGATCAAAGATAAATGTTCTTATATACTGTTGGTAGGATTATAAATTAGTATATAACCACTATGGTTATCAATATATAGTGGTTCCTCAAAAGACTAGGACCACATGACCCAGCTATAGCATGCCTCAGTATCTTTCTGAAAGAATTAAAGTTAGAATACTACAGCCATACATGCATACCCATGTTTATAGTAGCACAATTCACAATAACTAAATCATGGAACCAACCTAGGTGTTGCTCAACAAATGAGTGGAAATGTGGTATATGTACACGATGGAATTTTACTCAGTCATAAAGAAGAACAGAACTGTATCATTTGTAGGAAAATGGATGGAACTAGAGAATATTAAGCTAAGTAATGTTAGCCAGTCTCAGAAAGTCAAGGGTCATAAGTTTTCTCTTATTTTTGGAAGCTAGAGAGAAAATAGGAAACAATAAAGATTTCAGAGAATTGAGGAGAGAGACCAGTAGAACCATGGAAGGGGACTAGGGGAGGAAGATGGGAAGGAGAAAAAGAAAGCTTAAGGAAGGGAATTGTTCAAAGAATGGTATGTCTTTACTTGAAGGTATCATTATCAAGCTCACTAACATGCTTGAGGAGGGAGGTGGGAGAATGGGGTGGGATACAGAGGGAATAAATCCAAGTGATGTATGCATGTATGAATGTATCACTTTGAACCTCACTATGTGTATAATTACAATGTACCAATAAAAGTACAGAAAAAAATCATGAAAAAGATAGCTTTCCAAGTTTTACTTAATAATTAGGCAATGTAAAAATCACGGAAGAAAGTAATAGTCCCAGTATTTTCTGTGCTGGTAATACAATGTCTCTAATGTTATATTCAGTTCTTTTCAACACTACAGTTAAACATAAAGTCATGACAGCAATACTAAAATACATTCCAGCAGAGGACATAGACATTAGAGTTATTCTATTTTGTTCCAAAACCAAAACCAGTATTATCAGTTTTATATAACAGGGAACAAAGATTTCTGTTCTACAGCAGAAATAAGTTTCTCATAATTAAGAGCTGTCCAGAAATGGAATGGGTCTCTTAATTATATAGTAAAGTTTCCAACATTGGAAGTGTAAAAACCAGAGACTGAATGAACACTGGAAATGCAGGCATAACTATAATAGCTCTAATGGGACTTTGGACTAGAGAGTTGGCCAAGTAAAATCAGTGAGCTTGAGAAAGGGGTTAAGAAGTCAGTAGGTTACTACAAACTAAAGGTATTGTATTAGTCAGAATTCTCCAGACAGTCAGCTCTAAAGATGAGAAGAAAGTTAAGTCACCTATTTCCTAAGGTCAGGCATTGACAGTTATCCTCTACTGAGAACACAATTAACTGAACATGGATTCTGGGAGGAGACTCTGCCCTTTTTAATGTTTCACATCTTGACAGGAAGCATAACAATTAGTTATTCAACCATGCCCAGTGCACAATATTGAGTGATATGAAAATCATACATCTCCTTTAAGATCTTCACATCAATTCTATGTGGAAACTACTGTTATTATCTATGTTCTTCAGATTGTTATAACATGCTCAGAAATACACAGCCATCTTGGAGCAGAGCCCAGAACCCACGCTTGCCTGAGTCCAGGGGTTACATTACTGGTTCTTGGTTATACTTCTAAGTAGGAGAGGGATCAGGCTGTACAGCAACTGATAGAAGGATTGTTTCCTTTCTGCCAAGGGAAGGGGTACTGGGGGCAATAGCTGTTGGCAAGATCCTAATCAATATAATCAAATGTTTAATTTTACAGGGACTCAAGAAAGGCCAAGATTAGATTAGACTATAATTGAGAGTTGGGGAATTAATAGAAAAGATAATTATACCTACAGGCTTGTATATCTTTCTCTGGGTTTTTCTTTAATTTGGAGTATTATGTTTTAATGTAATCTAGTGAACCATGTAGGAGTGGATCTTATATGTTTAATTACTTTAAAATCCAGAAATAACCTAATGATCTCAAAGCAAATATTGTATTCAATTAGCAATAGTAGTCAGTAGTAATAGTAGTAGAGGTAGTAAAAGTAGCAGTTATAACAAACATCCATGAAGTATTTATTTATTACATGCCCCAAACCTTGTTCATCTCATGAAATGTTCAAATCAGTTTTATAAAGTTAATCTTAATATTTTCCTTCAAAAACTACTAAATATGAGCTCAAATTTTAGGAAGATTGACCAAGCCAAACTATCCAGTTGACTTGAGAGCCTTTTATGGGAAATCTTGAGCACTGAATTATATCAACATACTTATTTTGAATACCTTAATAGGAGAATAAGATATGTGTTGGGGAAAATATTTAATACATTATTGAACTTTTTTTTCTCCTTAATTTTACAGTGGAAGCTAGGCAATTTATTATCATTGTAATGTTGGTACAATTTATATTTTCCATTTGGTGATAGTAACTATAACCACTTATACAAACAAATAATAAACCACATTTTAGGAATATTCCAGTTAGTCTCATGTTGACTAAATTTAATGTAATGTGTTAAGTATCAATACACTCTGCACAAACCCATTTTGAAAATTGGCCGGAGTATTTAATTTTGTGGTTGTTACAAGTTTAACAGAGTGAACAGAATACTCTTACCATGTACTTGCCCATCAACATCATTAAATAGTGGTTTAGCAATTTACTTCTGGTTAATGACCCAGGGCATCATGATAGTTCTTCAGGTCTCTCAGGTAAACACAGTCTGTTTAAAGCAGTGTTGCATGAGCATAGGATTATTTGGCATGACCTAATTTAGCAAAAGGTGGTGAAGACATATAATTTCAATGGCCCTGATTCAATTGATAAAACTTTGGCTGGACTCCAAAGGAATACAGGGTTGGATCCCTAATGCTATAGTAACTTAAATTCTAATAGGGATTTTAAAACAATAAATAAGCAATTTTATATTTTAGCATAAGTCATATAAACATTTGGGATACTAGATTATGAAATTAAGATATAGAAAGTCAGTATTCAAATATTTTCATCATCAACATATTTATTGGGTTCTCTTTCTGTACAGTGAGCAGATATACAACATGTCTTTAAAGACATATTATACTCCACAAACTTTGTTTTGCATCGGAATTACCTGAAGATCTTGTTAAAATGTAGCTTCCGATTCACTATGTCTGTGACAAACTTGAGAATTTGCAATTCTGATAATCTTCCGGGTAGTACAGATTACACTTTGAGTAGCATGAGTTTAATTATTTTACAAAACTCTTCTCCAAGAATTTCTCATTAAGATCTCATATATTATTTAAACATAAAAATAGATATAGGGAGAGCTCATAGTAGATATAAGTGTACTCTCCCCCTTGCAAATGACAAACAAGCAGATAGCAACACTCTTGCTCATTGCCCATAAACTTGTGACTGATCCATCTAAAAAGACCTCTTCTGTGGTAAATGTACACAATAGAGTTTTAATCAACCATAAAGAGGAATGAAAATATGTCATTTTAAGGAAAGTGTATGGACCTTGAGAATATTAAGAAGTAAATCAGACCCTTGGGTCATAAGTTTTCTCTTATATATGGAAGGTAGAGAGAAAATTAAAAAAAAGGAAAAAGAAGAGATGTCATATTAGTAGAAGAGAGACCAGTAGAGTAGATGATGGGTATCATCAGGAGGCAGGAAAGGAGAAAAAGGAGAGGTATGGAGAGTGAAATTGACCAAATTATGTTATGCACATGTATAAATATGTCACATTTAATCCTACTATTATTTAAAATCATCATGCACCAACATGAAAATTCAAACAAATAAAAAATTAAAAGACAAGACTTTTGAAAGATTAAAATGTATCTCCTTCCAGTCAATGTCTTGACTCATGTCTGAAATGATCCACCTTAGAGCACAAGGTAATCATGAGTTCCTGATATAGGTGTAAGTCTTAGAAATTACTCTGACACCATCAATTCATTTCATAGCAGTTGCTCAACAACAGTCTATCGGTAATAGCTTTTGGTCACTACTAGTTTAGGCCATATTGGAGCCAATGACTTTTAGGTCAAAAGTTTCATATTCCACTTCCAGTCCCTGGAGCCATCAAAGGCCCTTATTGAAAGATTTGTAATTCATGAAGTTCAGTGCACTGCCTCTAGCCCAGAGCACAGATTGCTTCCTGAGTCTCACAGTCCCACTTAGGCTATTTATTGCTCATGTCATGAATGCAAACGCAAGAGAATGGTGTAAGGATTTGCTTTAGGTTCCTTTTATTTCCTTTATCTAAGCAATATTTTAAATGAATAACATAAAATTTACATGGATAGTTATCTACCTTCATTAGTCTAATGAATTCCTACTATTTCTAAATTAAGGTGTCAACTAAATGATATTCTTTATCATTACTCAGTGTTGCAAGAGAAACCTCCAAATATAGCATTATCATAAGAACATCTCTCATTTCTTATCATAAGAACATTGTCAGGGGAGATTAGTGGAGACATAGGAGCCACTGTGGAAGAAAAACTTTCAATGTTCTCATCTTGGTATCACTGTAATAGACATGAAGTAATGGGAAGGAAATGGTAGTCCAGACCTGTATTTTCATTTACTATTCATTCCTGTGAGGTAATCATCTAAATTAATAAGGTTTGCCCTTTTAAATGGAGGAGAGAGCATGATCCAAATGGCCTCATAAAAAGGAAATTGCTGAATGAAGTCATTACTCTAATTAACATTAATGTCCTCGATGTTAACAGTACACCTTTCTAAAAAATTACTTTTGATACATTCCAACTTACACATTGAGGTGTGGTTGTAACCTGAATGCCAGTTTTAGTTGTCCTCTTGGTATTAATTTAGACAGATCTGCTAGTGGGGGTATGGGGCAGATAAGTGCTTCTAGTAATGCCATTACTGAGCTATGTTGACTAGCTATTCATGTGAGGAAGTAAACTGGCAAGGATTATTCTGTTATGAGATTTCTATACCTATTCAAAGTTAGTTTTCCATTTCATATTTTTATGTAAAACATTGTTCTTTGGCTACATCTGGTGACGTTTTTGATATATTTTCTGCACTCAAGTCCCTTGAAGACAATATCTTTATCTATATTGGTTCTCTGCTGGGCACATATTAAGTGCTCTATTCATAAATAGATAGCTAGGCCTGGAAAATATTGTGTTGGTAATTGGTTATTGCATGGACCCAAGTGTAGTAACCTATGGTGGACCAAATCCACTCTACTGCCTATTTTTGTATAGCCCAAAAGGTAAGAATAGTTTTTAAATTTTAAATAGTTTTTTAATTAAATTAAAAGAAGGATAATAGTTGTATCACATGAAAATTATATGAAATTCAAATTTTAATATTTATGAATATTTAATATTTATGAATAAAAGTTTATTGTAGTATAGCCACTTACAATGATAGCCATGAATGCACTGCCAATCACTGTTTGCATGCTACAGAACTAAGTAGTTACGACCAAGACCATATGGCTTGCAAAGCCCAAAATACTTACTCTCTGGCCTTTGGCAGAAAAATTTGCCAATCCCTAAGATAGAAAAACTTGTATATCAGAAATTTAACACTTAGAAGCAACCACAGTGTTCTGAGGCTTCTCCTAAAGATTGTTCAGAGGAAAGAATGATAGAAGGTCCTAAAATAGGTCATTTGATTTCCTCTTATACTGGCCCAACTTTTTTTTTTTTTTTTAATTTTTTTTATTGTAGTAATTCGTGCAATATAGCATACATCTTTGTTAAGTACGAGTTGTTAACAACATATTTGCACACAGTTCTCATTTGACCCTTTCCCCAATTCCCACCCCAATCCCCTCCCCTTCCCTCCCCCTCAGGTTCACTTCGGTGAGTGACCTTGATATGATTGTGTAATTACATCATGTGCTTTAGGGC
>PVLC010032871.1:0-17945 GCA_004027655.1 Graphiurus murinus
ACAGAAGATATTGCCTTTGTCTTCTAGTCTCTGTGGGAAAGAAGAGACAAACTTATGTGAGTTACCTGCTCTGAGTTATAAAACTACCTCCTGCCATGAAGATATGATATAGAAGAGTTTAACTTTCCTTTGAGTAAGACAAAATAGAAAATTCAGATGTCTTATGATCCTCCTCATCTTAACTCTTAAAAACTCTCTCGTACTTCCAACCACATGATTGAATTCAGAATCACTTCTGTCATTTTATTTTCTAATGCAATAGCTTGAAAAGAAATCTGCCGTGTTTAAAAAAAACAAAAACAAAAACCTCTTGATTTTTGTGTCATTTTAATTCTAAATTTGTTGGAGATCTTTAAATATTCACAAAGTGGATTTAAGTAAAGAGAATTTAAAAAATACATCATTAAGTTTATGCTTATAAGTCAATGCAAGAGGTAAAAAGTAAATTATAGAAAAATCAAATGATCAAATGATTTTACTTCTTATTTTGAAAACTTCAACATATATCTACTTATAGGGCCAACTTCTTTTTTTTTTTTTTTTTGCGGTACTAGGGATGGAACCTGAGAGCATTCATTCTATCTCCAAGCTAAAGCCCCAGCCCTATTTTTTATTCTTCATTTTTAAACATGGTCTCACTAAGTTGCAGAGGGCCTCACTAAGCAGCTGAGGCTGGCCATGAAACCAGATCCTCCAGTCTCAGCCTCCCAAATGCTGGGATTACAAGTGTGCACCACCATGCCCAGCTCAGACAACCTTTTAATAAAGTTCATATTAATTATTTGATGGATTGGGTCTTTATTCCAGAATTGCCTAGATTTGGGAAATCAATATTGCAATAGCACAGTTTGGTAGAATATTCAATTTAGTCATGAGTAGAGACTGGTTATTTGATGAGTTTTGTATTATAAAAGTATATGTAAAAATAAATTATAAATAATAAAAGCATACTAGAATTAGGCATACTACAATATTTGCACATATCATTGTGAAAGAAAGTAGAATTGAAAATATTCTCCAATTAGCCAACTCTGATCTGTACTACAAAGTACCACAACAGCAACACAGATAGTATCTTTTCAACTAAAAATACTGTATAGCTGGGTGTGGTGGCACATGCCTGTAATTCAAGTATTTAAAAAGCTGAGACAGGAGCATCACAGGTTCAAGACCAGTTTTTGCAATTTAGTGAGACTCTTTATAAAAAAAAAAAAGACTGAAGATTTAACTCAGAGGTAGAATACCTCTGGATTGAGTCCCCAGTATTAATTAATTAGTTTATTGGTTGATTAATTAATTATTTTCTGCAAGCCTCATCAATCTCAAAAAAGATCACAAAACCATTGAACAGTTTCTAATAACAGTCCAAGTTGGAACCTATGGGCTGAATTTATCATAATTATTTAGTTCTGAGAAGCCTATGACTCATCAAAATCACAATTCAAATCCAAAAGTAATGTCCTTCATAGCAAATTAAAGTACACATAAATTGAATTTTACTGCTCTTGCAATTTGAAGATACTTAAACTCAATTTTTTGCTGAGTTTGGTGATATTTAAATCATCTAATTTGCCTAGAAGGGAAGATAGCATTGGTTATTGCCTCTATTCTTTTGTACCCAATGTCAGATATACAATAAAACATAACATACAGGCAGAGTCAGATATACAGGATTCACATACAATAGAAATAATGAACAATAGATGATGCAGATATTGAATAAAAAGTTTACAAATAATATGTTTGATATAGGAATAGATGAAAGTAGAAGATAAAAGAAAATCCCATTAGAGTGTTAAGTTTTAACAAAATTAAAATGGACTTTCTAGAATTGAAAGAAATGAATGTAATGCTTAGAATTAGTATAATATATGAAAATGAAAGCAGATTACAAAAAAAGAACACTGAGTTAATATAAAATACAGCAGAGAAAAACAAAAATATACAAAATGAAAATTGGAGATGAAGACGGGGAATGAGAAAACAGAGTAGATTAGATTTTAAGATATCAGTTCATAGAGTAAGTGAATAAAGCAGACCATAAACAAGATTCAAAGATAATATATTTTAAAAACATTCTAGTGAAAATGTCAAAGACCTCATATAAAGGGTAAACGACTAAACCTTGAGAAAAAAGACACATTCTTTTCAAAGACATAAAATAAGATTGACAGCTAACATTTCAACAGAAATAAAGAAAGACAGAAGTCAATGAATTACCATCTTTAAATTGTTAAAAGAACACAATTGCTAGCCAATAATTGTGTACCTACAGACTACAGCTTCCAAAAAAAAAGGAGAAATAAAGATGTTTTCACATAAGCCAAGACTAAGTGACTCTGTTGCCATATCCCTGTTTTTAAATATGTAAAATGGTTTCAAACAGCAACAGAGATTTGCAGAAGAAATAAAGAATAATAAAAAGTTAAATCTATGTGTATAAAAGTACTGCCTAGCCGGGCATGATGGCGCATACTTGTATCCCTGCATTTGGGAGGCTGAGACCAGAGGATCCAGGTTCTCGGCCAGCCTCGGCTACCTAGTGAGGCACTCCACAACTTAGTGAGACCCTGTTTCAAAATAAAAGAATAAAAAATAGGGCTGGGGGTATAGCTTGGAGGTAGAATGCCTCTGAGTTCAATCCCCAGTACCGCAAAAAAAAAAAAAAAAAAAAAAAAAAAAAATTACTGCCTGTTCAATATAATAATAATTCTTTGTGAAATTTAAATTACGTATATAAAATTAAAATGCATGAGAAAATTATGTAAAAGAAAATGATATATGAAGTCTAAATTTTGTAACATTAGAGTGAAAAATGATTCACTAAATTATTATATTCAGACTATAATAAAAACATACCTTAATTTTAGTTTTATATATTTTTTTGCTTACCCTCACTCTATCCTTTGTGGTCCAAACAATAAGTTGTATTTTATTTTTTCCACCTGCTGGTTTTAGTGCCTTAAATATTTTTTCACATGTCAATGTTTAAGAATTGGTAAGCTGTCCATGTTCATCCACTCCATTTCTTTGGTGATCCTATTTCCTCTTAGGTTTCATCCATAAAGACTCATGAATAATGAATTCTTGTTTTTAGTTTAATCTTGTGGGAGCATTTTTGATGTTTCTTTAACTGTTCTTTGAATCTTTTCCCATTTAGAAAAACGAAAACATAATTCTGCAGCTTACAAGTAGAACACCATATAATATTCCAGGCACACACATACACCATACTTCCAGAAAAAGACCTCATGCTAAGCAGTACTCAATGGCCCTTTTTATCCATGGTGGCACATATGATCCTCTGGTTTCTTTCATGGTTTATAACTAAGATTACAGGTTAATTTTATAAATGTAACTAAAATTCTTCAATGAACTTAATGCTAAGCATCTCATGGTGAATTTTAGCTGCCATTCTTCTGTGTATTTTATGAGACAGTGAAATATTTCCACTTTTAAACATTAAACATCTTGGAATTTTACCATCTCATACTGAAAGATCTAGGTACTTCATTAGGTACATAGTCACGAGACTGTATATAATGAGAAGAAAATGTGCATACATATGTCTGACATTTTAAGTTTTCATAGATGTGATAGACAGCTTAGCATCACTGCAAATAAAATACCAGAGGAGAACAATTGAGAGGAAAGATTTACTTTGGCTCATAATTTTAGAGGTTCAGTCCATGATTAGCTGACTCCAAGGCAGAAACATGCAGGGCATGGCAGAGGGAAGCTCATCAGCTCAGGGCAACAAAGAAACAGAGAGAGAAAGACAAAAAAGGACCAGGGTCATGTATATTAGCCAAGGCCACCATCTACTTTCTCTAGCCATGCACCACCTGCCTACAGTTAGCATTCAGCAAACCCATTCAAATTAATCCATCAATGGAGTAATCAATTGATGAAGATCAAACACTCATGATTCAATTATTTCACCTCTGAGCATTGCGCATTGTCAAACCATGAGTTTTTATGGGAACATTTCATATCTAAACCCAATAGTATATTATGTTGGTCAGTACACTGATTGAGAAGAAATTATAAATATGTAAATTATAATTCAGAAAATAAATTTTCAAGTGATTTCATTTTATTGATTTTCTGAGAGAAATTCAGTCTTGACCTTATTGTTATTTTGATGATGCATTATATAGCATTTAAGAATGGAAGATTACTAGATTTTATGAAATTATAAATAATATTAAGAAATAATATAGTTATGTTAGTTAAATAATTCATTTCATATATGTGCTGCTTTAACACATACACACACACACACACACATGATGGCAAATAAATGATTACTTCTAAGGCTCATTATTAGTAGGACAAGAGCAGAAACCCCAGATTAGATTGGAGAAAAGCAAACACAAAGGTGATCATATGTTTCTGCCTGTAGGTGGCTCAGGAAGATTGAAGAGCCCCATATTTTCTTAATGTAGTATATCATGGGGAAAATAAAAAATGCTTATGCCGTATATTTAGGTTGATGAGCTTGAAATAAAGCTCATAGAAATCTTATTTGTCCCAACAATAATCGGAAAATAGTGTTATAGTTCATGTGCCAAAAGTGAGAACCAAGAGATGCCCCATAAATAGCTTTAAAGAGTTCTCACCATCTCCAGAGGTAATAAATAGGATGACATTAAAATATTCATTTAAGGAAACCATCAAGAGTCTAAAGAGAGAATCTGCAAAATCAGAGAATATCTGATCTGCAATTCCTCTAGTAGAAGACTAAAATTTAGAATGTACAAATTACTTTAAAAAATTAATGCTAAAAAAACCTGAAGTGACTAAAATCAGAATATTATAGTGACACATGCATATCCATGTTGAGAGCAGTTTGGCTATTTCACAATAGCCAAATTATGAAAACAACCTAGGTGTCTGTCAACAGATGAATGGATTGCAAAATGATGAGATATACAGACAGTGAAATTCTGCTCAACAATAAAGAAGATCAAAATCATATAATTTGCAGGAAAATAGGTAGACCTGGCGAATATTATGTTGTAAGATTAGCCAGTCACAGAAAATGAAGGGTCATATGTTTTTCTCTCATATATGGAAGCTAGGAAGTAATGAAAATACAAGAGAGACAACCCAATGGAGCAAGAGTGGTGGACCAGGGGAGAGTTTTGGGGGAAGAAGATTTAATAAAGGAATTACTTCCATTGGCATTAGTTACATATGTGAGAATACCACTGTGACTCTCAATATTATGTATGGGGAATGGGGAAGGAGTGGAGAGGAAAGCTGGGGAAAACTCACCAAGTGCTGTATGCATGTATATCACTATCACTCTGAACTACATTATGATGTGAGGCTACAATACACCAATAAAATTACAATGAATCAATCAATTATACTCAGTGAAGAGCAAAAAAAGTCTGTACAAATGTTAAAATATAATTAGGCTCTGAACCTTTCCAATGTAGATAGAAATGTGGGTAAATGCTAGAAAACATAGCATTTGGTCCTTTTACCTTCATATCTCTATTTTGTGTCCACAGAAAGCAGAAACCAAGCCAAGGGATTAAATGCATGTGACTTAGTTGGTGAAATAATCCCAAAGCATATAAGGACAATCTTTGCCATTAGATATGTGTGAATGTTACCAGGTTCCTACAAATGTCTGTCCCCAACTAAGGTATCAAAAAATACCTAGGGTAGGATAAAAGGTTCAATTGGCGTGAAATGCTCAGGTCACAGCTTAGTGAAGCAGGTGACAACAAAACTATTCAAAGACAAGGTGACAAGATATGATATTATGAGGGGGAGTAAGATATATGTGACCTACCCTATAGATATGTAACTGAGCATTTAGTAATTCATACCAACTCTTTCTAGAAAAAGAGGAGTTCTTATACATAGTTACATAGTTTATGCTCAATGCATACTCATATATTACTGAAAATAGAGTGTCTTAGTTCCTTTTCTGTTACTATAACTGAACATCACAGGACTGGGAGATTTATTTATTTATTTATTTATTTATTTGTTTGTTTATTTTTGCGGTACTGGGGATTGAACTCGGGGCATTCTACCTCCGAGCTATACCCGCGGCCCTATTTTTTATTCTTTATTTTGAAACCGAGTCTCACTAAGTTGCGGAGTGCCTCACTAGGTAGCTGAGGCTGGCCTTGAACCCGGATCCTCCAGTCTCAGCCTCCCGAATGCTGGGATTACAAGCGTGCGCCACCACGCCCGGCTGGACTGGGAGATTTATAAAGCATAAACAATTACTCAGGTCCCAGTTCTGAATTCTGAGAAGTTCAATCTTGGACAGCCAAGTCTGGTGAAATCCTTCATAGCTGGCTCTTGCTGCAGAGTCCTGAGGCAATGAAGGGTGTCACATAGAAAGACAGAAGATCTTGGCTCCAGTCTGTCTTCCTCTTCTTAGAAAGCCATGGTCCCATTGGACTGACTTTCAATATATTATCCTCTATTTAACATTAGTTAATTCCCACATATTTTACCTCTAAATATTATAGGTCAGTTCTACACTTGTAGTTCAAGTTAATTGGAAGGCTAAAGAAGGAGAATCACTTGTGCCAAGGAGTTTGAGGAGGCCAGCTTGGGCCATACTGTGAGAGCTTATCTCAAGAAAAAAATGTAAAGTATATACATGTAGATTAACATTTTTATAGTGTATTTTATAAAATATACCCATACAAAGTATGGATCTAAAAGATGTCACCACCTACCTAGGTATCCCTCTGGAGTTACATAATTTCAGTCTATTTTTCTATACACTTGAGATATTCCCTTCAAATGACATACATTGTTCTCATTAAGAAAGTAGACTCTGGTGTGGAACTTGTTCAAAAACTAAATAATAGAATTAAGTATACCATTAATTGTGTAATCCTGGATATGTCACCTAAAGATATGAAAAATAAGTTGGACATGGTGACATACATCTGTAATCCCAGTACATGGAAGACTGAGATAGGAGGATCACAGGTTTCAGGCTAGCCTCAGCAACTCAAGGATACCCTCAGGAACTTAGGAAGATCCTGTTTCAAAATAATAATAATAATAATAATAATAATAATAATAATAATAATATCAATACTACTACTACTACTAATAATAATAATAGACTTGGGATATAGCTTAAAGGTAGAATGCCCCTGGGTTTAATCTCCAGTAACAACAACAACAACAAGATATGGAAATAATAGTACTTATAGAATGCATGCAATGTATACCTTACACCAGTCGGTGTTCAGAAAGTACTTACTCAGAGAAATTAAGCTGCCAAAGGTTATTCAATTTCTGAGTAAAAGATTGGACTGGATAGAGCTCTGACTATTAAACTTCCATTTTAATCCATCATTCCCAACAGTGTCCCACACAATGGTCTGTATGTTATTTTTTTGTATTTAAAATTTATTGACTCTATTCTTTAAAATTGAAAGTAGTATTTTAAATTATATAATGAGCTCATCAGTCATCACTAATCAAAAATTTAATCATTGCAGATCAATGTTTCCATTGTTTTTTAGATGATTTAACAGTTTTAAGCATTTATTTGGAGAATATCTGGGAATACCAACTCTTAAGGCTTTATTCTGATGTATTTAGAAGAATTGCTACATTTTAGAAGCTCAAGCCTTATCCAGTTTGGGAAATAGAGACTGACAAACTGATTCTTCAAATAGATTCCTTAATACCTTTCAGTGATATTCAGCAGAAAATGGGTTTGTAACAGAGTAAGACCAGAAATCAACAGTCATAAGCCAAGCTGCAAGTAGAAGAAAATGTCCCTGGGGGTATCACTATGGAAACCAAAGAAACTCAAGTTAGCAATACTGGAGAAAAGAGTAGTGCTGGAGAGAAACAGAGCCACAAACAAATTAAACCAGAACCTCAGGGCTGCAGCTGAAGCAGTATTTATAATGCTTTACAACGCGTGCCTTTATTCCAGGTTTCTTCTCTCATCACAGCGCTAGGCTCTATAAACACCCTTGGCCAGCAAGATCAGGCATTCCAACACAGAATCACTACTTCATCATAACAAAACTTATTTCAAGCTACATTAGGCTTCCCCAGCTGGGATAAGCACGATTGTAATATGATGTTTGTTTCTAAAAAATAGGAAAGAAGCTTTCATTCAGTAGCCAGTGAGTTGAGACTGCTGTATCTTAAAACCTCCAGTGAACTTCAGAGTTATAAATTCAATCCCAGTCTTCACAGTAATAAATTAAACCCTGGTTTTTCCTCTGTCATACAAGAATTCAAGGGAAAAGGCTCAAATAATCTCAAGTGGTTTTGAAAGAACATCCACACCTTGAGAAATATCTTGGGAAAGAGTGAACATCCAGAGATACTATAAAGGGATTAAGACTTTCGTTGATGGTTTTGCATGTAATATAAGATCTTGGTTTCATTTGTGTATCTTTCTCAGCATTTTCAGGAAAAATTCTGGGCTTTTTGTCCTAAAATCATGCACATTGCATGCTTTTAGTAGTGTGGTATATTGGTGAGTGCTGAATACAGAGGAATAAACACTGAAATAAGTACAAAAAACTAAAATATGGTAACAAAGTTTCTGCACTTATGATTCCTGATCTAAAGTTGCCCTAAGAAAGAGTATTATTTTGCCATATTACATGTTTGAGTATGATTGATTTTATAGTCACTTGTGTGGATTACTTATCTTTCTCCTACTTGTCATTTGATGGAATACTGATCTACATTAGGGTATTGTAATTTTAGACAAATTGGGAATCACTCAAATATTGTTTGGGGCTTTAGAAAGCTTGAGCTAATCAGAACCTCAAATTATGCTTGCTAGGTATGTCATAAAGATTATTGTGGTTCAGAAAATCCTGGACAGCACAGATTTCTGTTGTGATGTTTTGCGATCTGTAGATATCATAACAGGACTTTGCTTTCCTGGTGAACCTAGAATTTCTGAGAACCACTAAGAAGTTACAATCATCCAAATTGTGACATGCTTAGGAATCCCCTAACTTGGCATAATTTTTTAACTGAGTTATATAATTTGTGAAATAATAGCACTGTTTTTAGAATGACCCTTCTTTTCTTTTTGTGATGTCTATACTGAATTTTCTTTGAATTGAGAAAAATGTATAAGGTTGGGGCTTGAGAAGACCAGTAGCAGCCCTTTTTGAACTTAGATATCCAATGACTAAATAAATCTTCAAGGCTTTTGAATCATTTTCTCAGGATTCTGTTTTTGTGGTATTTGGCTACTGAAGTTCCTCTGTTAAATCCAGTATTTTTACAGGAATTTCAAAGAATTAAAAGAAAAACAACTGAGTGGCAACTTGTCAAAAAGCATAGCTCCAACTCATGCTGAGATTTATGTTTTAAGTAGCTTAATGAGCCTTTGCCAGCAGGGCATGGTGCTTTATACATGCAACCCCAGTATTTGGGAAAATCACAGGTTCAAGGTCAGCCTCAGCAATTATTGAAACCCTCAGCAACTAATGATTCCCTCAGCAACTCAGCACGACTCTGTTACAAAATAAAAAATAATAATAGTAAATAAAAAGGTATGGGGATAGCTCAGTGATTTCCACCAGAAAACCTGGGACCCTGAATTCAGTTCCACCCCCAATACCAAGAAGTAAAAATAAAAACCCTTTTTAATAATGTATGGGTCTTCAGGAATAAGGAATTAGACACATATTCTTAATAGACAGGTAATATCTATATGAATACATAAATTCAAGAGTGACCTTTGTATATCTTGTTGAATTACAATATACTCAGGTTGGTTTGGTATAAATATATAATATATAATGATTGGCATTTTGTTTACTTCTATAAGGTACTGAAATGTTGCCTTGGAGATTAAGTACCCCAGTGTGTTCACTAGAAAATCATATCAATTATTAGATGTATTATTTGAGATCTAAAATTGATCTTCATGCTTTCCAACAAATTTACCATTTCAATTCCTTTCCCTATCAACTGCCAGGTATATTTCACACACTAAATTTCTTTTTTTTTTTTTTCCAGTACTAGGTATTGAACTCAGGGGCATTCTATCTCTGAGCTATACCCTCAGCCCTATTTTTTTATTCTTTATTTTGAAACAGGGTCTCACTAAGTTGCGGAGCGCCTCACTAGGTAGCTGTAATAGTAAGATATATGTTATTGTTTATATTTTCAAAGGAGAAAAGAAAAGTTTGAGGATTAATCAGGATCATACTCGAATCGAGCTAATAAAGAAAGGCATTTAATTTTATGCCCATGTATTTTGGCTCTACCTTTCTTTTTAATAAAATACTTATTTAAGCCAGGTGTGGCTTAATCTGCAATCCTAGTACTTGGAAGACTGAGAAGAGAATTGCAGATTGGAGGCCACCCTCAGCAATTTAGCAAGGGCCTCAGAAACTTAGTGATATCCTGTTTCAAAATTTAAAAAATAAATAAATAAAATATGGCTGGGATCTAGCCCAGAGGTAGAACCCCCTTGGGTTCAATTCCTAGCACCACACAAAAAATAAGTAAAATTAATTATGTAAGTAATTCATTACTAAATTATTCATGAGCATTTTGAAATAGTACAGATTCCCATTTATTCTAGTAAAATAACTATATCATAGAGTCTTAATGATTTATCCTTCTAGAATTGTTTTCACATTTAAAGACTAATTCACATATGTGTGGCTACACAAATGTGCATTCATAAAACTCATTGTTTTTAGGTATTTTATAAACTATGGCATGACATATATTTTTCTAAAACAAATTTTTAAATTGAGAACTGTTTCAGATTTACAGAGTAATGACACAGATGTACAGAAAGATTTTAAATCCCACACACAGTAATTTAAACTTTATATTATAGTGTATTTGTCACAATATATGAGAAAATATTTACATATTAGTAGTAGCTAAAATTCATATATTATTCATATTTTCTTAGTTTTCACCTGATATTTTTTATTGTTCCAGCAACAATTCCAGAAAATTATACTGCATTTAGTTGGGGTGTGTGTGTGTGTGTGTGTGTATGTGTGTACGCACGTGCATGTGTGTGTTGGTAGAGATTGAACCTTGCCACATTCTTCCACTGATCTACACCCCAAGCCCTTTTTATTTATTTTGAAACATAATCTCTAAGTTAGCATGTGCTAACCTTGAACCTGTGATCTTCCTGTCTCAACTTCCCAATGTCATGTTTTTGTTTTTTTTTTTTCTTCTCCTGCCCTTGTTTTTGACAGTTTTGATAAATTGTAATACCACAGGAAACAACTTTGTAACTTTGTAAGCTGGGGAATAATGACTATGTTCAGTTCTTTGGTTGTTTGCTCTCATTTCCACATTTATTTAAGTCAGTAACCCCAAGCCATTTAGTAAGGTTATTTAATACATTTCTAATAGAGTTGAAAAGCCTTTTCACAATATATACTCAATACTGAGTTTCCCCAGTGTTGTAAGTGATATTTGTAAAATTTACATACTTCAAGATCCACTATTTGTAAAGTAATGTTCTATGGATTTTGAACAATGCATAGACTCATCTATACACTATAAGTTACTCTACAAAATAGTTTTACCACTTTCCAGGATGTCTTGTGCTTCACAAATTACAGATATAATTGCTGAAATATCTGACAGCCAGTAATCTGTTTACTATCTGTAATGTATGCTTTCTCCAAATGTCACTTATACATTTGACCCTCCATATCTATGGGTTTGGAATCCACTAATTCAGCAAATGGCATACAAAAATATTCAGGAATTTAAAAAGTGAGTCTGTTAAAAAAAATATACAGAGTCTTTTTTGTCATTATTCTCTAAACAAGATAGTATCATAATGATTTAAATAGGATTTATAATGCATCAGGTATATTAAATAATCTAGAGATTATTGAAAATGTACAGGAGGATGCATGGTGATTACTTGCAAATACTACATCAGTTTATATAAGGCACTTGAGCATTCATGAATATTTTTAAGTACAGATAGGTACTAACCTTGAGAACAATGTGAATATCAAGGGAAAACTGCTTAACTGTTTGTTCAGTTTTTTTTTCTCTCTGTTCCTATATTGGGAATTTCTTATTGTTCATCTGTTTATATGATCTTTTCTTGTGTGCTTTCCACTTGGATCTTTGTCCCATACTGGAAATGCTTCATTTTAGCTATTCTAATCATTTAGTCTATAATATCTATTTAATTTGTTTTTATAGCTTATAGAGCTATCATGTACATCTATTTCTTTATGCCCTTGTTCATATTCATAATGGTTGACAAAGTCTTTGCTAATTGTAATGTCTAAGGATATTACATTCAACTTCTGTTGAATGATTCCTAATATTTGATTTTAAGTGTGAGTCTAATGTTTATTTTGCTTTTTATTAAATGCTAGATATTGTGGATGAGATGCTATAAGCAGCCTGAAATATGTTATCGTCTTTCAAATGGTATTGAGTTTTGTTCTGGGAGACAGATAAAATTTCTATATGCAAATTTTCCTGATGCTTCAAAATTGGAAACATCGTTCTGGTATTGTCCTTATTCCTATATGTAATCCTTACAGTGAAACATTTTGGGCTCAACTAATGATACCCAAAATACTTTTGAACTGAATGAGTTAGGACATCTTCAGAAGCAAGAAGGCCACTCTAAATTTTCCTTGATTTTCTAAAAATTGAGCACAGAGACATTTTATGACCGCAGTATCCTGAAAATAAGTCATCAGACCCTCACTCCAGAGAGTGCTACCTTATGTCCAGGGGAGAGAATGCAACACAGGGAGGACCAAGAAGAATCTGAAGAGATATGCCTTGCTGGTATTTCCTTCTCAGTCTGTTACCATCAGTTCATAACCTTTTTGTCTATGCATATTTCTACATGGTTGTCTGTACTTCCTGGAACATGCTCATAAAAATAGACATCTAATCCTGAGTTTTGTGGACTTTATTTCTTAAGAATTGTTTAAACTTTACTTAAATAAATATGTTTTTCTCTTGTTAACCCGCCTTTTGTTGTAGGAGTATTGGTCATGTCTCTCATGATGGGTAAAAAAATAGGTAACATTTTTCTGTCTCTACAAAGCCACATTCTCTTTAGGTTGTCAATTGCTCATGAATCGTAGTAAGATCTCTACCTCATTTTGTGGGACATGTATAAAGTTTCCAAGTTCTTGGGCTTTCTAATATTTCTTTTGTACTCATTGTCCCACACCAAGTGCTCTCTACTTGGTCTTGCAGAGTTGGCCTGTGCTCAGTAGTATTCAAGCCCTTGGATGCTTTCCCCTGGTAAATCCCATCAGATCTCTGGAAACTTTTTTCCTGATAACTCATTCCCCTCTGACATGCTATTTCACTGATATTAACCATTATAGCAGCTTTAACTCCAGTCTGTGTCTTTTTAGTTCAGCAAGACTATGGATTCTCTCTCCTTGGATTATACTTCCTTATGTTGTTATTTAGAGACTAAATGCAGAGTAACCTCCCTTCTCTTTTGCTAAAGTGCCCCATATCTGCTATAATTATGGTTCTATCCCTAAAAATAGGTGTCTTCTCCTAGTTTTAAAGTTAACCCCAATAGGTTAAGTACATTTCTGTTATTCCATCTCAGCAGGAAATAGAAGTTTATGCCATCTACTCACTTGTAAATTTTGCCATAAAATTTATGATTTCTTATGCAGCCCATTTAATTTCTTTTCTTGAAGGCTTCACATTTCACACTCTTTTTAAAGAACTTGATGCCCCAACATACGAACAAAGACTTAAGTTTTTATTTCATTGAATGTTTCCCTTTCATTTCTTTTTATACTTTACTTAATTTGTTCATTAGTTTCCAGTAAAGTTAACTGTGTATGCATGTATAATGTATGTAAAACTTTCCTATTGTGACAAGAAGTTTGGACATGAGAAAAGATTATCTGAAAATCGAAATTCCCTAGTTGAACTTTCAAAAATGCACTTATGTTATTTGTGACAAAATAGGTCAGGGAAAGTCTTTCCATTTCTTCATTCCTGGTATGCCTCTTTTTTCCAATGCAATATTCTCCAAATGAGATCATAATATGTTCCCATCTGCTTAAACTTTGCTGTTTATGATTTTAGCCAATAATGTCAATGAGCTACACCTATAATATTTCATAGAATTATGTTTTTTCTTTTAAATACCATCAAAATTAGACCTTTCTCCAGTCTCTGTTCCCAGAATTTTCTTTACCAGAAAGTTCTCTGTCCTATATTTGTATATAAAAATTTTTTCAATTTTAAATATCTGGCGAGCAGTAAACCCTCAATCTTAATTACCAGCACCAATGCCAACACAATATTTGGCAAGAAATTTAACTGCAAACAAATTTTTGCAAAATGAAAGAAACTTCTTTTTTTTTTTTTTTTCAGTACTGGGGATTGAACTCAGGGGCATTCTATCTCCGAGCTATACCCCCAGCCCAATTTTTTATTGTTTATTTTGAAACTGAGTCTCACTAAGTTGCGGAGGGCCTCACTAGGTAGCTGAGGCTAGCCGCGAACCCGGATCCTCTGGTCTCAGCCTCCCAAATGCTAGGATTACAAGCGTGCGCCACCATGCCTGGCTTACAAGAAACTTCTTATATCATTGTGAAAATGCAAATTAGTTTTATTTCTACTTTACATGCTATTATTATTGTCTCATATAAATATTTCTTATTGATAAGATTATCTGAGGTAACTAAGCATATTCTTATTGTGGGACCCTATGAAAATTTTATTACATAAGCATAGTGATAAGTTGGTTTACTTATATTCTCAAATAATTCTTACAATTTAAATATATTAAGTTACTATTGCTCTCTGTCCATTTTAGAGATTTAAAAACATTGAAGCACAAGAGGTTTAATAATTTTCCAAGAACATCCAACTATTAAATGGCAGAGCCCCAAATTAAGCCTACATCTGACTCCAAATTTTGTGCTCTCATTTGGGATGTTACACTTTCTTCTCCCTTTTCTTCCTTCACAAAGAGGTAATAAATCCATAAGAAATATTTATTTATTTCACATACACCCCTTGGCACTGATTGTAAGACACAATGACTAAAACCAGCCAGAGTCTGTTTTAAATTTTAATTAATTTTAGAAACTAAATGAATTTTTTCACTCTGAAGTTCACTAGGGATAGTTTATATAGGGAAGAGTTTTCTGTCATTTTATTCTACATGAGACATCTTTCTCTCTGATTCATTAAAATGCAGTTTCATTTCATTTAAGATATATGTCACATTTCAATTCTGATATAGTTATTCCATTCAACTCTACTAGCTCTGAACTCGATTCTATAAGGCATGTGAGCTTCCATGGGATTTGTCTTCAAAGATCGTCTCTATTTCTCTTTATGCAACCCTACCTGTTTCTAAAGACTCTTTTTAGTTTTTGATGGTGTGTGGTTAAAAGTGTGGTCTTTTGTCACCCCTACTGAGCAGTTTTATTCATTTCTCTTTCTACTCAGGGAGTTTCCTGAAGAAGCACAGCTAATAACTGAACAAAGATATAAATACAGAATTGAAAAACAAAATAAAACTTAGTGGCTTGTGTCTAAAAAAAAACTCGAATAAAAATAATTGATAAAATTTTATTTTGATGCATTCATTAATGTCTTTGAACCATCTTTGTCAATGACTAGAGAAGACCTCCTTATACACCAAGAAAATACCATCCTCAGAATTTCTTTTGGAACATATCAAAATCATTACCCTCTTCTTGTAATATAAAAATATTTCAGGTCAAAAAGTGAATTTTCTGTCTTTCTTTCTTTCTGTGGAAAAGATCACTGATAAAATATCATTGATTTACATCCACCTTTGGATTGTTCATAGGTCAGTTTGCGTATTTCCTTCAGGAAATTCTGAGGTAGCAGGATGATTTCAAAACTTTCAATTTCAATTTATAGATGAAAAACTGACTCAACATGAGAATGGTATATAGTGATAAGTTGTTTTACTTATATTTTGAATTTTCCTGGTGACTATGTATAATTTGTACAGAGATTTTGATTAAAAAAATGAGTTTCTCTTTCAGCACATTTATGGATACCTAATAAAGGTAATTTCAATTTCAAATACCTTTATAAAGGGGTAGACTATATTTCAAATTCTGTTAATGACTTCACAATTTAAAATTTCTAGAATAAATGCTGTATTTGAATCAATTTGGTATTGTAGATAGGGAAGATTTCCATAAATGAATGTCATGCTTAGTATTATAATGAAATCTATCACTAACATTTTGAGAGTGCTTCCTCATTGAGATGGAGACAATGCATCATAGGTCACTTGCATTTTTGGATGTCTAGAAATCAGATATTTGGATAGACTTTTGTTCAGTATTATTTTTTCAAGGATGTCCTTTTATCTTTCAGCTGGGAAGATAAAAGTAATGTCCCTGTTAAGACCAGACCAAATATTTTCCTTCTCTCTCTCTCTCTCGCTCTTGCTCTCACTCTCTCTTACACACACACACACACACACACACACACACACACACACACACACCTTCTGTTCATGGCAAGTTTTATCCACATAGTGGTAGGTTGACTGCAGCCCATGAAAAAAGATGAGTTCTAAACCTTGGAGTAAGGATAGCAACCTACTCTGAAACAGTTTTGGAAATTAGAATTATTTGCCCCTTAAATGTTTCATAGTATGTGTTTGCATAGAATCTATTATTTCTGTATAATATGTACACAATTCAGGTTAATAATTTTAATAATTTTTCAGTGGGCAAATTATACTATTATATGTCTTACATGTATTAGAACATATAAATAATTTTATCTTTTTGCTATTTTATAGGCATTACCATATGTAACTATTTTATAAGTATTCAATAATTAGCAAAAAATAAATACAGTAAAGAAGAAATTTTATATCCTGGAAACCTATGCATTTCTAGGTAGATGTTAACATATAGGTGTGTGTGTGTGTGTGTGTGTGTGTGTGTGTGTGTGTGTGTTACTGAGGATTGAACCCAGGATTGTTCTTCCTCTGAGATACACTCCCAGTCCTATTTTATTTTTTACTTTAAAACAGGCTCTCGGTCTGATAGTTTGGTTTCCATTCTTTTGGGTAGATACCCAGAAGTGGTATTGCTGGGTCATAAGGTAGGTTCATTCTCATTAGTCTGAGGATCCTCCAACTGTTTTCCAAAGTGGTTGTACAAGTTTCCAATCCCAACAACAATGTATTAGAGTTCCCACTTCTCCACACCCTTGCCAGCAGTTGTTGTTCATGTTTTTTATGATTGCCATTCTGATTGGAGTTATGTGAAATCTCAAGGTAGTTTTGATTTGCATCTCTCTGATTGCCAGTAATGTGGAACATTTCCTCATACATTTATTGGCCATTTGTATTTCTTCTTTTGTGAAGTGTTTATTTAGATCCTTTGCCCATTTTTTGATTGCGTTATTTGCTTTCTTGGCTGTGATTTTCTTGAGTTCTTTGTATATCCTAGATATTAGACCTCTATCTGAATATGTTTACAGCTGCACAATTCACAATAGCCAAACTATGGAAGCAGCTAAGATGTCCATTGACAGATGAATGGATTACAAAACTATGGGATATGTACACAATGGAATTTTACTCAGCCATAAAGAAGAACAAAATCATGTTATTTGCAAGGAAATGGATGCAACTGGAAAACATTATGTTAAGTGAGATTAGACAGTCATAAAGAGGAAAGAAGCATATGTTCTCCCTAATATGCGGATGTTAGGGAGAAGATGGGGCATAAGTGGGTCCCCAGATGGAAAAGTAGAGACCCTCGATAAACAAAGAAGTTGATTTAACCAAAGGGGAGGGACAGGGACGGGGGTAGGGGGAGGACATCCTAAGGCACATGACACAATTTTATCAAGGTCACTCACTGAACTGAACTTGAGAGGGAGGGAGGGCGAGAGAGTGCGGTGGGAATTGGGGAAGGGGTCAGATGAGAAATGTGCGCACA
>PVLC010032872.1:0-17896 GCA_004027655.1 Graphiurus murinus
GAAGGAAAGCAAAAAGAACTTAAGAATTCCTAGTTTAGAAGAAAAAATGAAAAAGCACACTTTCAGTTTAGGCTCTGGTTCAGATATTTAATGTGGGAAATGCTATATTTTTCAACATTGATTTTGGCTCATCACAGCCCAGATTTTTCATAGATCTTGCCCAATTGGGATTATAAACTAAAAATAGGAAAGAAACTAAACTAGGAAATGAGACTTACAGGAATATGGAGTGTAATAGAGTGTGAGACTTCCCCAGGAACCAAGAGTTTTCTCTCTTTGTTAGAATGCCCAATTTACCACTTCAGTACATTATTCCTTCAACAACTATTTACTGAGGGTGTACTATGTGCCAAGTTATTCTAGTTCTGGTAGATTATGATAAGTGGCTTTATTGTCTTCATTAGAAATCAGGAAAATTATACAGTTAGAACCAATCCTTTTAACCATTACTCCCACCTTGCCCTCTTCTGGATTCCTACAGTACTTTCTAATTTTTAGTAGTCTTTATCACATTATTTGTTTGGCATAATTATTGTACGTGCGCACGTGTGTGTGTGTGTGTGTGTGTGTGTGTGTGTGTGTGTGTGTTATTCCCTGTATTAAACTATAAATACCTTAAGTTACAAACCATGTCATATTCTTTAGGTCCTGACATTCAATGAGCAAGTGTTCAGTAAATTATGTTTTTTAAAAGTCTTAAAGATAGGGTGCTGGAAATGGATGCCTATAATCCCAGTACTTGGGATGCTCAGACAGGAAAACTGCAGGTTCGATGCCAGCCTGGGCAAGACTCTCAGCAACCTAGAGAGATCTTATCTCAAAATAAAAAAATAAAAATGGCTGGAGGTGGAGCTCAGAAGTAGAATGGCCCTGGATTCAATCCTGAATACAAAAAAAAGGCAGAGGGTTAAAATTCATCTCTACTTCCTGTTATACTAGAACATACTTAGAGTTCTATAGTTTCTCAAAGAACTATTTTATATTTTATTTATTTCCACCAGAGGCCTAGGAGGTGAATAAAGGTGAGTATTATCGACACTACTTTAAATCTGGAGCAGCTACATGGCTAAAATCATATTCAATATATCATAATAATATATCAATATTTATAATAGAGAAATTCAGGTCAAGCATGCAGTTCTCAAACTTTGTATTTCATCTTTTATTTTCCCTTCTTAAGTTTCCATTATCTAATTATTAGCCAATGCATTTGGTCAGCCTCTCTCCATTTTTGTCATCTAGGCTGACTATAAAAGGAGAGAAAAACTCACATTATTGCTCACACATCAAACAATTGTATTAAAATAATTAGGCCTATATGTTGTAATGAGGAGATAAAAATAGTAAACAAGCAAACCTCACTAATAGGATTGTTAAACACAAAATAAAATGAAATCAAATGTATAAATATGATAGTGAGTAAGGGGAAGGAATCTACTTAAAGTAATTAATCCTCATATCATTAAGTTCAGAAGGAGCTATCCATATAAAATATCAGAGAAATGGCATTCCATGAGGAAAGAATAGAATGCACAAAGTTTCTCAAATGAGTAAGCTTTTGAGATGAAAAGTAAAAAAAAGCAATATGATCAGACCATAATGAAGATATGAGTTGATTCTAGAGATAAGCAAAGGTCATTCCACATTAGACCTTTTAGACTAATATATGAAATTCAGATTTAATTCAAACTACACTAGAAATGAATCGAGATATTTTTAACAGCAGCAAATTCTAAAGTTATTCTGGATGCTATAAGGAGAACAGATTATATGGGATGTAGTAGTAAAGGGAGTAGAAAGACCAGGAAAGTATTGCTGCAGTTCCAAGTACTACTGTACTATGTGACCTGGACAGAGTGCTGGCAATAGATGTGGAGAGTGTTAGGACATGAAATGTAAATTGTGGACAAAACTTGTAAGACTTACTAATAAATTGGAAGTGGAGGAATTGGAAAAATAAAGAATAAAAGTTTTTTCCTGTATTTCTGAATAACAGAGAGTTTGTACCACTCTTTCACATAAAGAAGACTATGGATAGAACAGGATTCAGAAAACTGATATTATATCTGGGATATCCACAAAACATCCAAATGAAGATATCCAAATGGGCAGTTAGATGTACAAGTTTGGAAAACTCAGAAAAGGTCAGATCCAAAGATAAAATTGAAAGTCATCAATACAGAGAAGATATTTAAAATCTGTGGAAATATTTGAGATCTACCACATAAAACCTTAGAGAGGAGGGAAAAAAGAGAGAAGAATATGGGATTAAAGATGGTGGAAGAGAGGAAGGAAGCATATTTTGGATGTCCAAACTTGAAATTCAACCAGTGGAAAGACTGTGCTTTGGCAAGAAGAAAAGCAGTCAGAATGCAATATAAGAAAGACAGTCAAAACATGGATAAATTAGAGCCAGCAGAGAGAGTAGAGAACTAATAACAAACTCCCATGCATACAATCTGGAGGAGAGCAAAGGCAGACAGAGCAGAGGCAGGAGCCATTTTTGGTGAGCCCGCACTCAGGAGCTGGTAGCTTTTGGGACCCCTGGCTCTCAGAGACCAACTCCAGTAAAGAATAAACTAAATCTTGTTAAGCCAGTGATTGCAGAGAACCAACACCAAAAGAAATCACATTTTTCTCTCCACACTTGAATACCTCAAGACATTGATTCTCCAGACCCCCCAGTTAAACTGCCCAGTGAACTCCTGCAGCTGCAGTTGAACTCAGAATGAACAACAGAACTTTCCGGCAGGGAACCCAGTGGCTACAACTCACCTTATCCTGACCACCTAGCCAAATCTCACAGCAAACTCCAGTGCCTGCAACTGAACCCATGAGGACAGAGAAACTACAGAACCTTCCTGCAAAGACACAAGCATCACTCAACAAGATCACGAGTTTATAAACCATCTCAGCGGTAGCCTGTGGCTGCAGGGACTTTCTTGTCAACAAACAAACCCATAGAGTCTGTGAGTTTGCAAACCATACCTGAATAGGTGGGTGTGGAGGCTACAGTCTGACACAGCAGAAATGTTAATTAGCAGACGGTCCCTAGAGAGAATCAGACAGTCAGGACATAGGGTTGGCAGTTCACCCTGCCCCTGCAGTGTCTCCACTGACCAACTAAGGACGACCAGCAATTGTGTCTGTAGGGTGAAATAACTCAGCCAATTGTGCTGAGTTTGCTATAAACTCTCATTCAGGCTCAGAAAGATATAAACTTTCACCCAGCAGAGCATGGGCACCAAATGTAGCAAGACCAGTGGACAGCAAAGTCTCATGTGATTGCAGCTGTCCAGAGCAGCAACAGTGTTCCTGGGGATAAACAACTCAGCCACCCAAGTTGGAGGCTCAGAACAGTATAATCTCTCCCTGCTAGAGTTTGGGCACAGAAAGCAAGGAAACCAGAGTCTAGGGCCAAGAGAGTTTCATGTGTTTGCAGCTGGTGGAACAACAGCAGTGTCTCTGGGGCAGCTTGACTCAAACAACCACAGTGCAGGTCAGCAGAGTTTGGACCTAGGGATCATGCATATTAGTGGCTGACTGTGCTCCAAGTGATCACAACTGACAGATCAACACTGATGTCCCTAGGTCATCAAAGTTTAGCCAGCTGTGACACAAGCTGGACACATTATAATCTCTGTCCCTACTGAGCTTGTGCCCAGTAAACACAGAGGCCAGAGGCCGGCGCCCTGCATTGTTTCATGTGTTCGCAACCAGCAAAGCAACAATGGTGTCCTTGGGGCATTAAATCTCAGCCAACAGGCCACGGGCTGTGAACAGAACATTATAGTCTCTGGCCTTGCTGAGTTTGGGCCTGGAAAGCATGTAAACCTATAGCAAATCAGAGACTCCTGCTTTCCTGCACTGACTAAGGACTATATCATGTTAAAGAGGTTCTGGGGAACTAACTCAAAATTCTGACTATATAAGACAGATTCATTGAGACAAATATATACCCCTAGCAGAGGCTTACTTTAAAAGGATAACAAATAGACATAGGACTCCACATAGGATGTCAAGAAATAAGAGATACAAATCTAAGAATTCTGAAAACATGAGAATTAAGGCCAATGAGGAAACAATAAACTACCACAGCTCAACAGCAAGGGATATCACCGATACTAGGCTGCAGAAAATGCCAGACAGAATTTTGATTTTCAATATGATCAAAAGACTCAGAAATGAAGTCAGAGAAAATATACAGGAAATGAAAGAACATATCAATAGAGAAATTGAGGTCCTAAGTAAGAATCAAAAAGCAGTTCTGAGTAAAATGAAAGAGACAATAAATGAATTAAACACCTCAATAGAAACCACCTATGACAGACTAGACCATAGAAAATAGAGTCTCACTCGTGGAAGACAGCTTCAAAACTGACCACACAGTCAACAAGATAGAGAAGACAATAAAACAACATGACCAGAATATTCAAGAAACATGGGATAATATGAAATGACATGACCTATGTTTAATAGGCATTGAAGAATGTCTAAAACCACAAACCAAGGGCAGTAGAATTCTCTTCAGAGAAATATCAAAGAATTCCCAAACACTGAAAATGAATTGGACATCCACATATAGAAGACATTCAGGACCCCAATTAAGCAAGATCAAAGAAAAACTTCTCCACACCACATAATAATAAAAATGACTAACACAGAAGTCAAGAAAAGAATATTAAATGCATTGAGAGAAAAAGAACAGCTGACTTTGAGACAAAACAGTAAGAATCACTTTGAACTTCTCAGCTGAAATCATGAAAGCCAGGATGGATTGGTGTGATATACTCCAGATACTGAAAGTAAACAACTTCCAACCAAGACTACTATATTCAGCAAAGATATCATTCAGGATATTCCAATCAACAACAGTTGAATACACATTCTTCTCAGCTACTAATGGAAACTTTTCCAAAATAGACCATATTCTGGGCCACAAACATGTACCAGCAAAGTAAAAAATGTTTTATAATTCTTTCCATCTTTTCATATCATATTGGAATGAAAGTAGAAATCAACAACAGGAAGACCAAAAGAAATTACATAAATCCATGGAGATTGAATGATACACTTTTAAATGAGGACTGGATCATAGAAGAAGCTAAGGAATAAATCAAAAAATTTCTAGAACTAAAGGTAAAGAGAGACAAAACACACCAAAACCTATGGGATAATTTAAAGGCAGTTTTAAGAGGAAAATTTACAATACTGAGTTCTCATATAAGAAAAACAGAAAATCACCAAATTACAACCTAATGATATATTTCAAAACCCTTGAAAACAAAAACAGATTAATCCCAAAGCCAGTAGAAGGCAAGAAATGATAAAATTAGACCAGAAATCAATGAAAGAGAGACAAAAAATATAAAATATCAACAAAACAAAAAGCTGGTTCTTTGAAAAGATCAACAAGATTGATAAACTCTTAGCCAACTTAGCCAAAAACAAAGAGACAATCATCCCAAATTATTAAAAAAGAAATGAAAAATGATTTCCCCATAGATAGTGGGTAAATCCAGAGGATCATCAGAAACCATTTTGAAAACTTGTACTCCAAAACACTGTAAAACAGAAAAGCCAACAAGTTTCTAGACACATATAAACTACCCAAATTGAATGAAGAGGATATAAAAGACCTAAACCTACCAATAGCAAGCATAGAGACAGAATCAGCAATAAATAGCTTTCCATCAAAGAGAAGTCCAGTTGCAGACAGATTCCCAGCTGAATTCTACAAAACCTTTATAGAATAACTAAACTTTCACAGGTTATTTTATGAAATAGAAAGAAATGGAAACCTTCCAGACTCCTCCTATGAGGTATCTCCTTATTACCAAACCTAATAAAGATCTCTCAAAAAAAAAAATAAAGGAAATTGCAGACCAATATCCTTTATGTACATAGATGCAAAGTTCTAAACAAAATACTAGCAATACACATGCAAACCCATATCAAGAAAATTGTACACCATAATCAAGTCAGCTTCATTCTAGAGATGCAAGCCTCATTCAAGATAAGCAAATCAATACATGTCATTCATCACATAAATAAAACCAAGGACAAAAATCACATTATTATCTCAAAAGATGCTGAAAACATTTGACAAAATCCAACACCCACTCATGATTTTAAAAAATACTGCAGAAAATCAGAATAGAAGGAACTTACATTAATATCATAAAGACAACGTACAGTAAACCAAAAACCAACATCATATTGAATTTAGAATTACTTTTAAAATCAGAAACACGACAACAATTACCATTATTACCACTCATTTTTAATATACTACTCAAGACTCTAGCCAGAGCAATAAAGCAAGAGAAGGAAATTAAAGGAATACAAATAGGAAAAGAATTGAAATTATCTCTATTTTCAGTTAACATGATATTATACTTAGAAGATGCAAACATTTCAACCAAAAGACTTCTAGGGCTGAATAACAACTTTAGCAAAGTAGCAGGATACAAAATCAATCTAAAAAAATCAGTATTTTTTCTATATGCCAACTATTAATCCACTGAAAAGGAAATCCAGAAAATAATTCCATTCATAATAACCTCAAAACTAATAGAATGCCTTGGGATAAATTTAACCAAGGAACTCAAAGACCTCTACAATGAAAATTATAAAACATTGAAGATCTTAGAAGATGGAAAGGCTTCCCATGCTCTTGGATAGGCATAATTAATATTATGAAATGGATATTCTACCAAAAGTGATCTGTGGGGTCAATGCAATCCCTATCAAAATACCAATGTCACTCATCACAGATCTAGAAATATCAGTCCTGAATTTCATGTGGAGAAACAAATGCCCCAGAATAGCCAAAACTATTCTCAGCAATAAGAAACATGCAGGAGGCATCATAATACCTGGCTTCAAATTATACTACAGAACTATAGTAATAAAAACAGCACAATATTGAAACAAAACAGACACATAGACCAATGGAAAAGAATGGAAGATAGAAAAACAAATTCACACACTTACAGCCACTTGATTTTCAATAAAGGTACTAAAAACTTATATTGAGGAAAAGACAACCTTTTCAGGAAATAGTATTGGTCAAACTGGTTATCCATTTGTAGAAAAATAGAATTAAACCCTTACCTCTTACCCTGCACAAGAGTCAACTCAAGATGAATCAAAGACCTGAAAATTAGACCAGAAACTTTGAAATTACTACAGGAGGGCATAGATTCAACACTACAACATATAGGCACAGGTAGACACTTCCTCAGTAAGTCCTCCAAAGCTCAGGAAATTAAAACAAGAATTAATAAATGGGATGACATTAAACTAAAAAAAAAATTCTACTCATCAGAGGAACCAACAAGAGTCTAAAGAGAGAACCTACAGAATGGGAGAAAATCTTTGCCATTATAAGCTATTTCTCTTATAGAGAAGTAATAGTACAAAGTACTTAAAAGACTTAACAATAAAAAACTAATACCCCAGTCACGAAATGGGCTATTGAACTAAATAGACACTTCACAAAAGAAGAATACGAATGGTCAATCCATACATGAGAAAATGTTCAGCATCATTAGCAATCAGGGAAATGCAGATTAAAACTACAAAGAAATTTCATCTAGCCCCTATTAGAATGACAGTCATCAAGTAGTCAAATGGAAATAAATGCTGGCGAACATGGGGGGAAATAGGAACTCTTCTATACTGTTGGTGGGATTGAAAATTAGTGAATCTGTTGTGGAGATCAGGGTGGAGATTCCTCAGAAAACTTGGAATGTATCCACTATATGATCCATCTATACCACTCCTGGATATATTTCCAAAAGAACTGAAATCAGAATGTTATAGTAATATGTACATATTCATGTTTATAGCAGCACCAATTCATAATAGCTAAATTATGGAACCAACCCAGGTGTCCATCAACATGTGAATGGATTACAAATTATGCGACATCCACACAGTGGAATTCTTCTCAGCAATAAAGAAGAATAAAATTGCCGGGTGTGGTGGCTCACGCTTATAATCCCAGCATTCAGGAGGCTGAGACCGGAGGATCCAGGTTCGCGGCCAGCCTCAAACTACCTAGTGAGGCACTCTGCAACTTAATGAGACCCGGTTTCGAAATAAAGAATAAAAAAATAGGCCTGGGGGTGTAGCTCGGAGGTAGAACGCCCCTGAGTTCAATCCCTAGTACCGCAAAAAAAAAAAAAAAAGAATAAAATTATGTCATCTGAAGGAAATGGATGGACCTGGAAAACATTAAGTGAAATTAGCCAGTTGTAGAACTAAAATGTCATATACTGTCTCTCATCAGTGGAAGCTAGAGAGTAGTTGGAGTATAAGAGGGACTTTAGCTAATGGAGGAGAAACTCCAGTGGAATTAGGGAAGTGGTCTTGGGGAAGGAGGGGGGAAGAGGGAGAATAAGTGAAGGAAACACTTCCACTGACATCATGTACATATGTGAGAATAACAATGCCAATATCAATACCTTATATGGTGAAGGGAAGGAGTAGGGAAGGAGATGGGGGGGGGGACTCACCAAGTGCTGTGTGCATGCATGCCACTACCACTAAGAACTGCTACATTATGATGTGAGACTATAATGTACTATATATATATATATATATATATATATATATATATATATATATATGAAAGGTCTGTCACCAAACAAACACTGAAGAACTCAAATACTTAGAGACCATTTAGAAGAGAAGAAAACAACAATAGAGGCTTAGTAGAATGGACCAGATAGATAGAAAATTAGAAAAGAGGTTACCAAAACAAGAAAGATGTTTCAGGGTAATCCTCAATGTCAACTATGCTGAGAAGGAGAAGTCAAGTAAGAGGAGGCAACCTGACTTGGCAACATGCATGTGTCAAAGATCTAAACACCACTGACACTGGGGAAATATTGGAGGCAGAAGCCAGACTGGAGCAGGGTCGACAAGCAAAGAGCAGCAGACACAGTGTGCTGAGAGAGTTCTCTGGAGGACGTTGGCAGAAGGACCATTCATTCATTTGATTCTTTTATTCATGATTCTCATTCAATTTATGAAGGAAAGAATATCCAATTTTAGCAATGAAATGTCCCAATTATCCTCTCAAGACGGATGAGTTGCAAAATATACTTATGAGTAATAAGACTTGATCTGATATGTTGAATTGTTCATTGTTAGCCAAATACTTGTAAAAGAATGTATGTCAAAATGATGATTTGGGGTTCAGAACAGATGATCTTAAACCATTTTCTGACAGTAATTAAAAGGCAGGACTAATTACCTATGGCATATGATAATAAAATATTATCACGAGAAGATAAAAAGTATATGTACCTTTCTTATCTCAGTAACAAGAAGTACACGTAGACTGTAGTTCAACTAGAGGATGTTTTGGGTCACTATACATCCTTTTTCTTTTTTTTTTTTTTCCATACTGGGGATTGAACTCAGGGGCATTCTACCTCCGAGCTATACCCCCAGCCCTATTTTTTATTCTTTATTTTGAAACCAAGTCTCACTAAATTGTGGAGTGTCTCACCAGGTAGCTGAGTCTGGCCGCGAACCCAGATCCTCCAGTCTCAGCCTCCTGAATGCTAGGATTACAAGCGTGCGCCACCACGTCCGGCTTAAATATACATCTTGAAATCAATTTCAATGAATGTGAGATTATATAACAGTATCTGACAAAACTGTAGAATAGGAGTAAAATAAATGCTTCACTGGGCCAGGGAAATAGGGTGGATATTATAGTAAAACCTCACCCTCTTGTACCAATAAACAAAACCTGTACTTCCAGTACTTGGGAGGTTAAGACAGGAGGATTGTAGGTTTGAGGGCAGCCTCAGCAACCTAGAGAGGCCCTCAGCAATTTAAAGAGACCCTGTTTCAAAATAAAATAGGGCCAAGGATACTGCTTAGAGGTAGAATGCTCCTAGGTTATTAAATTCCCAGTACCAAACAAACAAAAAATTATATATATATATATATATATATATATATATATATATATATAATTTTACCTTTTAGAAGCTTCTTGATATGATGTTTTCCAAAATTTTCTTTTCATTCAAACAAAAGTTCTGTGGGGATTATCATCTATTATGAAAGGAATGAAATTAAGGTTTGTAATAGTTGGCACTATTTCTGTTGCAAATGATAGATAACATAATTCAAAAATTGCTTACACAATAATGCAATCTGTTAACTCTTATTTAGTACTTACTATATGCTCTGTAATGTAGTATATTCACGGTAGAGAGATGGTAGCTAGATATGTAGGCAAGTAGAAAGGTAGATAGGTAGATAGATACATAGATGACTTTTTTTTTTTTTTTTTTTGCGGTACTGGGGATTGAACTCAGGGGCATTCTACCTCCGAGCTACAACCCCAACCCTATTTTTTATTCTTTATTTGAAACCAGGTCTCGCTAAGTTGTGGAGTGCCTCACTAGGTAGCTGAGGCTGGCGGCGAACCCGGATCCTCCGGTCTCAGCCTCCCGAATGCTGGGATTACAAGGGTGCGCCACCACGCCCGACTCATAGATGACTATTAATGCATCTAATTCTACTATGATGAGGTGAGATATAATATCATCTCCTTGTACAAATGAAAATTTGAAGAATAGAGGCATTAACTTTCCCAAGGTATTACAGTTAGTAAGTTTGGAGCTGAAACTTGTTAATTTTGTGTGCATTGATCTCAGAGTCTCATGCATGCTAGGTAAGCACTCTACCTCTGAGCTACCTCTCCTGGAGCTGGAATTTTAATATAGAAAGTCAGGCTTGAGAGTCTTGCTTTTAACTATTATACTCTACCTTGTATTATTTATTGGCTTAACTATTTAAAAATTTTGGAATTAATGCTAATAGAAGGGAAGTATGATCTAATGGTAGAAAACGATCTTGTTCTTCCTTCCATTAAATTTTCTCCACTTTTAAGCATTGTACTGTGCTTCTTCCAACTATACTACCTCCAGATTTTATAGATGGTAAAATTACTAGGGACACTGCAGAACTCAAATCCTTACAACACACCTCCTATGAGAATAAGGAGAAAGTTACTCTACCAAAAGTTCCAGCAAACTCTCCTTGCATTGTGTTTGTTAGAACTGTATTATGTGCCTATCTGAGAAGCAATTACTACAACTGAGAAGGGGAGATATACCAAGAAGCTTGAGCCACCTGGGGCCCACTTATGACTGGGAATCTGGAGCAGGTGGTTTTCCAAAGGGGATATTGTTCATGGAAGGAGAAAGGTAACTTGGATTACAAGCATCAAGCCCATATTCTCACAGACCCACCGTGTGTGTGTGTGTGTGTGTGTGTGTGTGTGTGTGTGTGTATGTGTGTTTGGAATGGAACCTTACACATGCTAGGCAAGTTCTTTACCAATGAGCTATAACCCAGCCCCTAGTTTTCAAATATGCCCATGTTTCTCCTAGGGGAGAACAACTGAAAGCCATATCCATTTTCTATGTTCATCTCCAAGACTGGAAAATTCTTTTCTCACATAATTTCTTACAGCCTGAAATCCTAAGGCTGAATAAAAATTGCATCCACCATTATTAATATTTCAATAGTCAATAATGGAGAAAGAATAGGATGACTACATTTTATTAAACCACTTTGAAATTTTGGAACACATTGAGTTTGCTAATGGATGGAGGTTAGTGGCTAATAGCATATACAAGTTGAGTATCCCTTATCTGAAATGCTGGGAACTACAAATGTTTCAGATTGTAGGGTTTTTTGTTTTGTTTTGTTTTGAGATTTTCGAGTATTTGCATATACATGGTGAGATATCTTTTGGATGAGATCCAATCTTACACACATAGCATTAAAGTAATTTTAAACAACATTTTTAGTGCACCTGCATTTTGACTACGACCTACCACATGAGGTCAGGTGTGAATTTTCCACTCTTGGTGTCATGTTTGTGCTCAGAAAGTTCTGGATTTGAGAGTGTTTCAGATTTTGAATATTTGGATTAGGGATGCTCAACCTGTAACCTAGTATTTTGGTGATGGAATAACAAGAAATCTGATGTAACAAGGAAGAGTCCTTGGCCAACCAACTGTCTGCCCCTTATTCTATCTCAGAGAGAATCTTCTGTGCCATAGTTTTCCTTGGCCACTTCAGTGAGATTAGGTGAGGAAGCCCCCCTTCTGGGAGTGTAACTTTTTACAACCTGTTTCCTACAGAAGCAGGAATGAGATCCTGAGAATTTCCTAAAAGGTTAAGCAACAAATGGCCATTTTAAGTCAGGTTTGGAGGAGTTTTTGTTTGTTTGTTTGTTTTTTGTTTTGTTTTTCATACTAGAGATTGAACCCAGGGGCATTCTACCTCTGAACAACACTGCTAGCCCTATTTCATTTTTTTAAATTTGAAACAGGGTCTTATTAAATTGCTGAGACTAACCTCAAACTTGTGATCCTCCTGTCTCAACTTCCCAAGGACAGGAATTATAGGCTTGTACCACCACACTCGGCAGGCTTGAAACTTATCTGATAATACAAATCCCTTAAAATTTCTTAAAATTTGGTTTCCAATTTATAAGGTCTGAAATATTCCCTCAACTAATTAACCAATTCCAGAGAATTGCCTAAAAAATAGCAAAACAACAGCAATAAAAAACAGGCTTTATCTGTTATTTGGACATTTCCAAATAACAGCCTGGGGTGGCAGGCATCAATTATCCATCCAGTCTATAGACCATGTATTAGCTACATGGTGACAGGTGACACATGTGTACTGCTTACTATACACCAGGCACTGTTCTAGGCATGTAAGATAACTTAACTACTTACTTTTCACAGCCAAAGAAATAGGTGCCATTATCATCATCCCCGTGGAAAAGTCATGTGACTTCTTAAGGTCACTCAACTACTAAATAGCAAATCTAGAATTCAAACAATCAACCTGGCTCCAAAGTATCCACTCTGAACCCCAGGACTGCACTCTATATACATGCTCTCCATGCAAATAATGACTCCTTGGTCCATTGGGAAGGCTTCAAGGCAATCTTGAGGATCAGACTTTTTCCAAGCTTCAATTTGTCTCCCATTTTCCTCTCCTCTGCCTTCTGGTATTACTCGCGTATCACGTTGGAATACAGGTTGCAGGCAGAAAGGACCTCTGTTTCCCTTTCTAACCAACATAAAGGATGAACACTAAGCTTTGCTCTTGCTTCATGAGACCTTATTTCAAGAAAGGGATAACTCTCTCTCTAATATTCTGAACTTTTATATTTCAAATTTCCTAATGCTATAGCCATGTTGGCACATGTATGAGTGCTAAGTACAATTAAATAGCAATTTAACTCATTGTTGGGTTACTGCATAATTAAGTCTACTCATTTTCTGGTTGCCTTTCAAAGTTAGCTTCATCAACTGCGCATGGAGCAGTCTGTCCCTTGCAGTTCCCTATTCTGAGCAACAAGTTCTGCTTGTGATGAATCATCCCTTAGCAAGTGCAAGGAAACCAATGTCAATTGGCTTTAATGATAAATAAAATGTACTGGCATAGGGGCTTCAATGTTCAGAGATATTCCTGGTTTCAGGAAAGGCAAAAAATCAACAGACATGTCTTAAGGATTCAACTTTTCTTCATCTTTATTTCTGACTTTTAATGTATTGACTCCATTTCTGGTCTTCACACAGTGATCCCTGCTTCCTTCAGTAGACAGTTCCAGGCTCTCTCCTCATGGTAGTAAAATGGTTGCAGCAGCTCCAGCTCTCACATCTTCACATGGTACCATTCAAGATAAGAGACATAAGGCTTCTCTCTCAACACACAGAAGAGCCTTGAGTGTATTGTTGCTGATTAAAATACTGATTAGTTCACAAAAAGAAAATATGTTGGTTCACTAAAGCAATTAAGGATCCACTATTGTGAAATGGAATTTTGCCAAAGGAACTCTGTGAAAGGTGGAGAATGAATATTTTGCCATAAATAAGAGAAGTCAATTGCAGTTACATGGGGTCAAAGCCACATTATTGACTAACTTTCTAAAAAAAAAAAAAAAAAACTCTCATGGGTTGCAGAGATAAAGCATCAAGAATAAAAACTAACTTCTCACCAGAGTTGTAAGCTGTGTGCCCTAAGACACCTTCACTAGGACCACGGCTCTGGAATGCCAAATTTCAATTTTCCTTTTTCTCACTTATTACAGATATATATATATATATATATATATATATATATATATATATATATATATCTGCTGAAATTGTGATTTCTTGCTGTTCTAATTAAGAACTGTAAGCTTTTCATGTGCTTCCCCAAAGAGTTGTTTGTTATGTGCAAATAAAGCTGATACATGAAAGGCTTACCTATATATTTAGAAATAATCACCATAAATCTGAATTTCTAACAGAGAACTAAAACTATATATAAATTCCCCGACCTACCTTTCCTATGTAAGAAACAGGTTATCTACTCATTAGTAACTTTTTAGGGGGTGAGGAATTCTGGAGATTGAACCCATGGGCAGTCTACCATTGAGTTCCCCTCCCCCCCAGCCCTTTTCATATTTTATTTTAGAAACAAGGTCTCACCAAGGTGCTGAGGCTGTCCTCAAATCTGTGATCCTCCTATTTCTTCCTTCCTAGTTCTGGGATTACAAGTGTCTGCCACCACACCCTGTAGGGACTTCTTAATTAACTAATCTTTCAATAATCTTCCCTCTATTAAATATAAAATTCCTCAATTTATGTTATTTCTGATAGAATATAGTACAAATTAAATTTTCATCTTTAGGCATGCTTGCATTAATTAATCCAAGGAAATGAAAATCTGTGTCATATTATTCCACCATGTCAAGCTTAAATAAAAAAGAAAATGCTTGAGAATGTCTGTCTTCTCAACCTGAAAAATATATCAATACTAATTGATAAATTAATGGTGCTACTTTTATTATTCAACATATGCCATCTTTGAGTTTTAATCCCAGACATGATGTTGTTTTTCAAATCAAGTAAGTTTGATTAGTTTACAAATAGGTGTCAAAAATTACCAAAATAATTTATTAATTGTAAGGAAATGTTTTGCTAGGATGCATAATCTCTGCACATAAAATGCATTTTTAAATGCTGTTTTAATTAAAATACTCTGAGGATCCCAGCATAGTTTCTTTCACTTTTAGGGTCTGTGGGATCTGGGATACTAGCAATAGTGCAAGGCTTTCCTATTCTTAGTCATCTGGACCCTTCAGAAATCTGTTTGAAGTCAAATTAGGGAATAAATTCATCAGACAGGATTAGCACACCTGTGAGTGATCATCAATTATCTGCCTGAATTACTGGTATAAGGAGCTATCAGAGGCTGTAGTCCTTTGGGGAAAGGAAATGGCTAAAACTGATGTTTCAAAAATGCACAGAAAAAAAATTTTTTTTTAAATCAGGAAAGTTCAAGATTCAGGATCTGAGCAGAAAATATATTCAACATATGTGGCAAGTAGAAAAGTCAAAGCATATAAAAATGAAACAAATAAATAATTAAATAAGTAAAACTTAACATGTGGAAAAAAAATAAAAGATAAATCCTTAGAATATGGCAGAGAAGCTGCTGTGGCCCTGTTTCCAGGTGACAGAGTCAGTGCAGCTTAAGGTGCTTCTTTTGCACAGGTCCCTTCCAAAGTCTAAACAAGAGACCCACATAGCAGTCACATGATCCTTGATTTTCATTGACTGTTCAAAAGTGAGACTGTGGTGTGTGTGTGTGTGTGTGTGTGTGTGTGTGTGTGTGTGTGTGTGTGTGTTTAAACCCAGGTGCATTCTACCTCCAAGCTACTCTCCTACCCCTCAAACCTTCGAACCTCTTGTCTCATCCTCCCAAGTACTGACATTACAGGTACACACCATAGTGCCCAGCTGAGATATGTAAAAACTAGTCAATTGAGACTTACTCTACCTCTGGGCTCAATCCATCACAAGCTACCTCCTGCCCAGTGATATAAGGGAAGCTAAGGCGCCATACAATAGGAGTAGCATTAAGCTCATCTGTGAAGGATATACGAATATATATGGTTTGGTATAGAATTTCTCAAATTTTTCAACTCATAAAATGCACATGATATAGTCAGTAACATGTTGTGAGACTGCCAAAAACTTTTCTACATCTTCAACAAAAAATAAAAACACAAAATTCTGTGCTTCTAGCCATGGTGGAGTAACTGGTTCTGAGTTACTTTCCCATTTAAAAAAATATATATGTTCTATATTTTAATATATTTAATATTTTATTATATATTAATAATATAAAACTATTTGATACATTTATATTTGTTAATAAAGTATTGTATATTTTATGTATAAAATATATATGAACAAAATACATGAAATAATTTTTTAAGCATTAGACTACAGATGAGATTTTTACATTTTACTTTATTTATTTGTATTTTTTATGCTATTGAGGATGGAACCTAGGGACATTCTACTTTGAAGCTATACCCCCTGCCCTATTTTATTTTTTATTTTGAAACAGGGTCTCACTAAATTGTTGAGGACCTCACTAAGTTACTGGGACTGGCCTTGAACCTGCAATCCTCCTGTCTCAGTCTTCGGAGTACTGGGATTATAGATATTGGCCACAACTGCTGGTTAGGACTGATTCTTGAGAGCAGAGAAACACAGTTGAATTCCACATTTGCCCTGGTCTTCACCCAAGGAGAAGTTTCTCAGTCATAAAGCGCAAGGTTGAAGCCCCAGCAGCAATCATTTTGCTGAGCTGAGGGGGCCAAGATTGGAGAGCAGGGTGCTGAAGTGCCTGGAATGTCCTCAGTAAGGCTCTAAACAGGAGAAACAACACAAAGAAGTAGGTGATGGGTTTCCTCCTGGGTCCTTGGAGGAGTCTGGGCTGAGCATGTGCAAGGCAGAGAGTTCTGTATGGCTTGAGAAAGTAGTGACTGTAGGGTCAAAAGCTGAACTGAGCTGGACGCTGGACATGTTGGTGCACGCCTGTAGTCCCAGTACTCAGGTGGATGAGACAGGAGGATTGCAGGACACCTGATGTCATCCAGAGATGAGAGATGTTGGCTTTCTGGCCCAAAAAGGTGGCGAGACCTTGCTAATCACCATGGTTACTCAATTTGAGACCACATTCTCTAGGACAAAGAACCAAACAATCCAGAAGAGCGAAAGGATGTAATATCAGGCCCCAAGCTACCTGCATGTTAAAGAGAAAAGCTTCCAAGCAAAGTGGCAGAGTGTGTAAGCAGGTTGGCAAAGCAGAATCAGGGGTTCCTAAACCACCTAGAATTAAGAATCAGGAAAGCCAGGGTTCAGGCATCAGAAGAGGGTTTAGGGCTCCTGGGCACAGGGCAGCCAGAGGAAGATAGCAGATTTTTTAAATAGATCTGGTTATAAGATCAGAATCCCAGGCAAAAGAAGTTGAATGAAGGAGTCAGGCTAGGAGCAAGTAATACAATTTTGGACATAGAACCGCTATAGTACTTCCTGACACCAATCAGAGTTAGCTTTAAGAATTTTGGGCAAGATGGATACCGCCACATTTTGGAAGCTAAGTGGTCCCAACAATAGTGATCTGAGCTTTTGGGTAAGCTGGGAAAACCATTGGGTCAATGAAAGGAGAAAGCTTGGTGACACTAAGTCTGGGCCGGGGTTTGGAGGAAACAACAATAGCCGTAACTAGTGAGGAGAGATCTAAGTTGAGTGGCATGGAGGGAGAAAAAGCACAGTATAAACTCAAGTAAGCAGAGGCTGCCAGACCCTCTGATCAGAGACATGAGGCTGGAGCAAGATAGGAAACTTGCCTCCACTGCAAAATTGCCTTGGAGACTGGTCCAAGTTTTCTCCCTGCTGTTTTAAATGCACAGTCTGGTTCCTAATTAGGACTGTGTCACTCACAGATCAGGGTAACAGTGACCATTAGATGCTTCTAAAATTACCAA
>PVLC010032873.1:0-17870 GCA_004027655.1 Graphiurus murinus
CGAACCCGGATCCTCCGGTCTCAGCCTCCCGAATGCTGGGATTACAAGCGTGCGCCACCACGCCCGGCTCAGAATTAATACTCTTAAGGACAGTTACATCAAGGGCTCTTCCCTCCTTCAGGAGTTCTGTGCCCATGGTCGGGGGAAAGGGGCAGGCAGGGAAGTCAGAGGATGATGCTGGTCTATCAAGGCCCAGGTAAAACACTTGATTAGAACTGGAAGGAAATTGGAACTCATTTAGTCGGTTGGCCTCATTTTACAGGGTGCAGGGGACAAGGCTGAGGCCTGATGGGGGAGGTAACTTCCCTGGGGTCAGCCAGCTGAATTATTGCTACTCAGCTAATGTCTGCTCTACCTGGCCAGTGACGGCCACTGTAGCTGAAGGTGAGTTTGGGAGTAAATGGGTTTTGCGGGACCTTCCCTGTAGCCATCAGGATGTTGACATTGCAGTTAAAATCTGTCCCCCAGGATTCCAGTAGTTCTGGATCCTGTGGGAGCAAAGGTGTGTAGACATTGGGCTCTAACTGGTTCTTCCACCTGTTCTACCCAGAGCCATACCATCTCAGAAAAATCCCTAAACCATGTTCTTTTCATTTCTTGAAACAAAGTATTAAATGCTCATCTTTCACACGGTGTTAGTGAAAGAGAGAGGGAACCTAAAGAATAAACATGCGGTGTAGATAAAGCAACTTCACAATCCTGGATATCTGGGAGACTGACCTGTGGTCAGACCCACATTTTTAGATGTCATGGGCCAGTAAAATTTCCCCTCAATTTTTGGAACCCACATAGAATCAACTTATTTTGCCAAGTAAGCACAAGCACATTTTTAATAAACTATCTACTGCTATCGTTTTTTTTTTTTTTTTTTTTTTTTTCAGTACAGGGAATTGAACCCAGGGGCATTCTACCTCCGAGCTACACCCCCAGCCCTATTTTTCATTCTTTATTTTTGAAACAGGGTCTTAACTAAGTTGTGGAGGGCCTTACTAAGTAGCTGAGGCTGCCTATGAACCTGTAGTCTTCCTGTCTCAGCCTCCCAAGTACTAGGATTACAAGTGTGCACCACTATACCCGACTTTATTAGGGTAAAATACACATAAAATTAATCTTTTAGTTAACTTTTTTTTCCTTTCTTTCTTTTTTCTTTTTCTTTTTTTGGTGGTACTAGGGATTGAACTCAGGGACATTCTACCTCTGAACTACACCCCCTCTATTTTATTTTTATTTTGTGATCCTCCTGTCTTAGCCTACCAAATATTGGGATACATGTGTGCACCACCACACTCAGCTATGACATTTCTTTACATTGAGAAAAATGCCACTTTGTTGAAGAGGCTATTCCTTTCCCCATCCAGGGGTGGGTGGTGACCCTCCTATCACGGAGGCTGTGGGGGTGCACATTGGGGTACAGAGAGCTCTGGTAGATTGTGCACTGATGCACCCTTTGCTGTTTTGGGGATCAGAAGGCACAATTCGGAAGTAGCTGGAGCTTGCACTAATACATCAGGGAGTTTGGGGAGTGGCAAGTTTTTCCTGCCCAGCTGCAGGGTTTCCTTCCCCAAAACCTCTCTGCTGGGCGTGGGGGAGGGGCAGCTACATAGAGGCCTGGAGGGTCGGGGTGGGAGCTGTGGGGGCAGGACCATACATACCTTCTTTTCTTTAAAGAACCTGACCAGACTTTAAGGTTGGAGCACAGCAGAGTGTGGAAGCTGTAGGGTTACCTCTGCGCTGTTGATTCATCTTGCTCTCCTCCCTCCCCCACTCTTAATGATCTTTCCATTACAGAACCCAGACCAGGAAGTGCATGACAGGTCGCAGCTGCAGACACATGGCTGGGAGGCCCGGGCTTCAAGCCAGTGGTGGGAGGGTCTGAGCTCCCTCCTAGCAGCAGGACCCTTCCACACGCACTCTCTCTTAAGCTAACATCTTGATGGAAGATGTTCTTACTTTTGTATTGCACCAATTGGTGACTAGTCATACTTTTGCTTTGAGTTTAGGGTGTGATTTTTTTTTTTTTTTTTTTTTTTAATAAAGGCAGGAGAAGACCCTCACCTGACTATTGAGGTCCCCCCAGGGTACAGTTCACATGTGTTGTCCATACCAGATCTGGGATTCCTTTCAGGAGCATCCCATCATTGAGCAGAGACTCCAGCTCCTTCTTCCAAAATAGTACCCACCGGGTATGGCCTTGGAAGCTTCCAAAGGTGTTCAGGGGAGTTGCTGGGAAGTTTTAATTGCCTCCAAAATAGTATGTTTTCCTCTTGGTAGATCTATCAAAATACCCAGTTCAGAACCTGTTCTAGGGGAAGGTCTGGCTGCATAAACTTTGCAAACACACAGACCTGGATTCAAATCACAACAAAGGAGTTGTACCCCTTCATTTTTCAATCTCCGTTGGGGATGACTTTTTCTGCTTGCTCAGGAAATGTTAATTTACCCTAAACTGTGTCCTAGGGGGTAGTTATCACACCAGAGTTTCTGTCTCCATCGCCAGCTGTGTTGTTGGCTTTCTTCCCTGAATCTGCCAAGGCTGTATTTTTCAGGTGCCAAACAAGAAATGATGACACAAACTTTTAGGAGCTGTAGCTTAGACGCCCTTTCCCTAGCCGCAGGGAATCTGCCTTTACTCTTCTTGGGTTCTTCTTTGCTGATAAGATAGAGAAACAAGTGGATTGAGACTGTTTGGGGAAATGTGTGGAGTAAGAGTTTTATTTTGGGCTTGATCAGTGTTATCAGTAGGCAATTAAGGCCAGAACTTTTGCTAGGGAAAGGAGATTTCTTTTAAGACAATTTTTTAGTGCATTCCTTTGTTAATCATTTAATTACAGTCCTTTTCCCAGCTGAGCTGGCCTTCCCTGTGGGGGGGTGCTGGTTTGGGGGAAAGGAAAAAATACCAAAATGAAGAAAGTTTCAGATAAAGCCGGGCACAGAAGTTTGAACCCCACACTCACTGGATGCTGCCATTCTCCTTATACCACTTAAACTCCCTTCTGTTCTTTTAAGATTGATACTGAGCCCAGCTCTCTCGGCCTGGGGCTCCCAAGTGGGGTTCTGCATGTTTCCTCCTCCTGCACAGTTCCTGGGGAGCTGATTTTGGGGGGTCGTGGGGCGAGCACAGGGCCCTGGCTGCAGCTTGGGCCAGCATAGGCGGCTCTGTACTAAATTACAGTGACGAGGTAGAACACACAAAGGACCGAAATCTTTTTTTAATAAAAACAAAACAAAATGCGGCCCCAAGCCCCTGGGCTGCTGAATGGCGCTGGCTTCCTGTCAGGATTAGACAGGCTGCCTGGGCCTGTGTGCGCTGCTTTTCTCCTCAGGAAATACCTTCAGTAAGCCCCGGTGGGGTCCCCATGGCAACGCGGGAGGGGACCTGCTGACAGAGGCCATTCAGCCCGCCATTGTTCCCTGGCCCCTTTGTTGTGAGCTTTATTGCTGCCCCTCTGGCAAACACAGCAGTTTGCACCATTTTGTCAGGCTGAATGTGGAGTTTTTACATTTTAATGGGCTCTTCTGGCAGCGGCCCATTTGCATGCAAAATATTCCTTCTTACTCCTTTCCCTTTTTCTATTAAAAGAAAAAAAAAAGCACCCTACTCCAAATCCCCATGCCTCTGGTCAGAACGTCAGGCCCCGCTAATTGATTCAGTGTTCTTGTCTCCCTACCACACACACCTGTGCTCCCGTTAGCAGCTTTCCTTGTGTCTTGGGGACTCCATGAGTTCAGGGAGTCATTGTCTTTAGGGTTCCCTCTCCCCACTCCAACACTTGTAGGATAATAGCCATTACCCAGGATTTCAGTGAGATTCCCCACTCTGGCCTGGTCTTGCCAGATTGAAGTGAGTTTTCAGTTCCATTTCAAAGCCAAAATAACGTAATAAAAAACTTTTACAGAGGCCCCCAGAGTCCCGCTGAGCTGTTCTGTGTTCCTTTTAAGTTGCTTTCAAAGCCACCCCGAGTTCCTCCCCCACCCACAATTGCCCCCTCATTTATCTCTGGGGAGCTTGTGCCAAGACCGTAAACATTCCTAGACCACCAGTTCCCCCATGTTACTGAAGAGGATGGCCTTTCTCCCCTAATTTTTTTGACCCAGAAACCCCAAATCAAAGGGATTTAACAAGGACGACAAAAAGCATTGCTGCCCTGAGACATGTTAACCACCCATGATTGGGTGGGGGGAGCATCCTGAGTGCGGCAGCGCCGACCCCTCAGGATGATGAGACATACATGTGTGGACCAGCCCAACAGCCAGCAACATGACCCAGGGCAAGATGAAGCCGTGAACACTTCCAAGAAAGGAATGGAGAGCTGGGCGCGGAAGTGCATGCCTAGAATCCCTGTCCTGGAAGATTGCAGGCTCAAGGCCAGCCTCAGCAATTAAGCAAGACCCTGTTTCAGAATAAAAAATAAAACGGCTGGGGGTGTAGTAGAAAGTCCCTGGGTGCAATCCCCAGTACCCCGCCCCCCAAAAAAGAGCGGAGTGGAGGATGGAGTTCTCCAACTACAAAATCTCCAGAATGAGTTTGAAAAGGTGTAAGGGAGTGACAGAGATGACTTGGAGAGAGAGGAGAAAGGCATTTTAGGAGAAGCAGTGAGGAGCTGGGACACTGGCAGGCACGAGGTGGCGGGGGGACCAGGGAGGCTGGGGTTGTGGAGACGGGAATAGACTTTGAGGGGACAGGAGACAGCCGGGGCACCTGGGGCCCAAGGGGAGGGTTGCCAGGCCCTTTGACTAATGTTCTTAATCTTCTGAGTGGGTCATCAGAGGTCACCGGCTGTAAGCTGTAATCAAGAGCGAGGAGCTTGAGAAAATGCTGGTTTCGGTGTTGAGTGACTAGTGGTTTGAGCCTAGAAGGCTGGGGAAGGGGATGGGCTGTGCTCTCTCTCTCTACCTGTGGCTGGGCAGTGTCTGTGGATTGCTTCTCACCATTCCCAAATTCCCTGGGTGAGAAGCACTATGGAGGGCCAGAGCTCAGGAGTCATTGCTGTTGTGTAACTTTGGGAGAAGCCTCTCAACCTCCATTTTCTCGTGTTAAAATGGAAGTATCATAATCATGAACAAACACACCTTGTGAAGTATCAGCTGTGGTACCAAAGCAAGGCATTAGTAGTAGTTGTGCGTCTGCCATGATTGCAAGCACCCCACCCCTACCCCCGCCTGCCATTTCCTCGCCTGCCAGTGTGGACAGTCATACCTCCACTTCAAGGGTCAATGATCATGGGCAGAAAGGTGCATTTGTAAGTTCTAAGCCCTCAATTACAAGGTTGTAGGTGTGAAGTGAGCTACAGGATTGAGGGAATGGTGTAGGGAGGGACAGTAAGGCAAAGCAACCAATTTTGGCATCCCACCAACAAAGGGGACAGGGACCCTTAGAGGGGGTCAGTGGACTGAATGAACCAAAGGGGCTTCAGCACTCTCTGGAAGTCAGGGACTGTAAAGACAGAGGAGATACAGGCTACCTTTCCATGTGTGAATTCTGGAGAACCAGGCCACCTGGGTTTGAATTTCATCTCTGCCGTTAACTACCTAAGTGGGCCATCTTGGACAAATTCTGACCCTCTTGGTGCCTGAGTGAAATAAGGATAATAATAGTACCTACTTCATAGGGTTCTTGTGGAGGTTAAGGAGGCAAGAAGTGCTGAGAATTGTGCTTGGGATATAGTCAGCCACCAGCTCCAGAGGGCCATTTTGAGTACTGGCCAATGTTGGTGTGCCTGTGTACAATTGGCTAAGGATCCCCGGGTAGAATATGGGAGGGCATGTGGTAAATTGCAGAGTGCTGTGCAAATATGTTGTTATTCTTCACTGGAGCCATGTTAAGTTGTGGGGCTTGGGAGTGGATAACCTCCAGACCAGATGGGCTGTTGAGGGACCAGAGCTGGTAAAGTGGCATCTCAGAATACATTTTCAGGTGTATTTGTGCCTGTGGCATGAATGGCCTGCCTTTACAGTCTACAGAGATATGTCCCTAGGACTTCTTTAATGGCTGTTCTATTTCCTTAAAGTTCCATTTTTTATATTTAATTTAATTTATTTTTTGCTATTTTCTGCCATGAGCCTTCTGTTACAAGCAGGCCATATTCTGCAATTGTCTTATGCTGCAGTAAAAAGTCCTCTAGATAGCTGGGCATGGTGGAGGATCCACAAGTTTGAGGCCAGCCTCAGCAACCTTGTGAGGCCCTCTGCAATTTAGTGAGACCCCCTGTTTCAAAATAAAGAAAAAACAGGGCTGGGGGACTCAAAGGTAGAATGCCCCTGGGTGCAATCCCCAGTACCAAAAAAAAAGACAAGGTTGGAATCGCTTTGGGCCTCTTCAAGACTCTACTGCCCCACCCCACACAGCACCCATGGCTGGCAGAAAACACGAGTCAAGAGCTGGATCTGATCTGATATACCCAGGGCAGAACTGCCTGCTAAATGACTGTTGGAAGGTTTCTGGCCAGTCCTGCTATGAACAAAATAAAATGCCACACTGGTTGACTCATTGGGAGTTACACAGCTGCAGTGTTAGGAAGGTAGGAAGGGAAAAAGAATCGATAGGACATAACATTAATCACATTCCTGAACTTCAAAGCACCATGGGAAGGTCCTCTTCTGCTCCTTGCTCCCCCAGAGGGGATAGAGAGGCACCTTTAGAGAAGCAGGAGAGATTCATCTACGAGTCACTTCACTACAGGGAGCCCTGGATGCAGGCAGCAAGAGTTCCCAAGGTCATCCACATATTCACTGTCCTGCAGACCTACCTCAGGACTAGACTCCCTCAGTTTCTTATTCAGCAGCTAAGAGTCTTTGCTTTCTCTTTCTTTCTGGAGAGCTGACATGAAGTCAGCTGCCTGAGACCCCTAAGGATATATAGGTCTGTCCCTAACCTTTCCACTCCAGGTGGTGATAATACAGACCCCAGCCTGTAAGGCGTGGTAGTGAACACCTGTAATCCTAGTACTTGGGAGATGAGACAGCTTCAAGGACAGCCTTAACAATTTAGCAAGAACCTTGGCAATTTAACGAGACCCTTTTTTCAAAATAAAAATGACTGGGGGTGTAGCTCAGAGGTAGAATGCCCCTGAGTTCAATCCCCAGTACAGGGGAAAAAAGAGAAACAGAGACAGACAGACACAGACACTCCATTCTGCTGGCATCACAGCACTGTTTCCCACAGTGCACTTTTAACACCATCACCTGCAGCACCTGGCGCTTGAACATTCTCATTTGACTCACTGTGGAACATTTCAGCCCCAAGCTAGGTCACCACATCCAGACACTACACACAGGGCCTCCAGCCTCTGTTCCCCACCCCTTCTCTCAGGAAACAAGAGCATAAAACAAGCATCTTAGTTTGCTGCTCTCCTCAAGCATCCCCACTGTTCATACGGAGGACTTCCTCTGTACTTGATGCTGATGAATCAGATTCTCTTAAATTGGGACGTTGGTTTCAGGTGGCTGAGCAATAAAATGACTTTATTTCCTTCATAGCCAGCTCAAAAAAAGCATCAGTTAACTCATCTCTTGCTGGTACCGAAGGATGTATGTGGCCCTTGCCTGCTGGTCTTGACCAGAGAAAGGCCAGATCAGAGGAGCTGGAGCTGAGGGTGCAAAGGCTTTTTTTCAAAAAGGGTATAAGTAAGGGACACTGGAAAACCCAAAAGAGAGTGGAAAGTAGTGATGTCATGGCCATGGGCTGCTGGTGGACAGAGATGCCTTCACAGGAGCCACCATACAAGGGACAGGACAAGGTCAGGGCCACTCTACAGGAGTGGGACACACAGGCAGCCTGGTAAACAAACACGTGGGCAGTTACCTTCCCATTGCCTCCAAGAAGAAAGCGGCATTGTCCCTGCTCTGTAAATGTAGAACCTGACACATATTCAAGGGCCCTGCTGGCAGTGAAAGAAAACATTGGCACTCTGATTTTGGTTCCTCTAAAAATTAGCTTTTGCCAAATATTAAATTCAGTTCAAGACCTGTTGCATGTTTCTGTGTTTCTGACATTGTTAGGCACTGTTGTGAAAGCGGTAAGGCCTGGTCTGGGTTGCTTGCTTGTTCTTAGAGGCAAAACATTTGTGACAATAAAGAAACGATGCACCCAAATATCCACGCAATGTAATATTGGGCCATTAACCGGGACATGCTACAACAGAAAGAACTTTAACCACATTCTGCAAAGTAAAAGAAGCCAGTCACAAAAGACCGTTTATTGTGTGGTTCCATTGATAATGCATAGTGGGTAAATCTATAAAGACAGAAGGAACATCAGTGGTTGCCAAGACTTGGGATGAGGGATAGGGAGACTCCTATAGGTTTGGGGTTTCTTTTTGGGGTGGTAAAGATTTTCTGAAGTTAGTTTGTGGTAACAGTTTTACAGCTCTGAATATACATTCAGCCCTCCATGTGTGCCTTTGGGTTCTGCACTTAAGGATTCAACCAACCTTGGATGCAGAATATTTGGAGGGAACATAGTATCTGTACTAAATATGTACATTTTTTCCTTGTTGTTATTAGTGTCAATAATATAGTGTAACCATTATTTACATAAGATTTACATTGTATTCAGTGTTATAAGTAATCTAGAGGTGATATAAATTCTAGAGGAAATGTCAAGGTTGAACTCAAATATGATACCTTTTTTTTTTTTTTTTTGCGGTACTGGGGATTGAACTCAGGGGCATTCTACCTCCGAGCTATACCCCCAACCCTATTTTTTATTCTTTATTTTGAAACAGGGTCTCACTAAGTTGCAGAGTGCCTCACTAGATAGCTGAGGCTGGCCTCGAACCCGGATCCTCCGGTCTCAGCCTCCCAAATGCTGCGATTACAAGCGTGCGCCACCACGCCCGGCTACATGATACCATTTTATATAAGGGTCTTGAGCATTCTCAGAGCTTCTTATCTTAGGGGATCCTGGAACCAACCCCTCGTGGATACCAAAGGATGACTATACCATGAACCATTTATTGTATACTTTAAATGGGTGAATTTTGTAGTATGTAAACTACCTGTGGTGCTTGAAAAAAATACAAGGTGGTATGGTACAAATTTGTATGGTTCAGTTAGTAACTGTTTTACAGAAAATTAGAGACTGGAGGTTTCCTAGACCTTTTTTTTTTTGTGTGGTGGTGGTGGTGGTAATGGTATTGAACCCAGGGGCATTCTACCTCTGAGCTACACCACTAGCCCTTTTTATTTTTATTTAAAGAGTCTTGCTAGCTGGGTGTGGTGGCACACACTTGTAATCCCAATACTTGGGAGGCTGAGACAGGAGAATCACAAGTTCGCAGTGCTATTTAGTGAGGCCCTCCACAACTTAGTGAGACCCTCTTGCCAAATAAAGAATAAAAAATAGGTCTGGGAATGTAGCTCAGAGGTAGAACCCTGGGTTCAATCCCCAGTACCACAAAACAAAAGGAAAAAAAACCCAACAACATAGTCTTGCTAGGTTGTTGAGGCTGGCCTCAAACCTGCGATCCTCCTCAGCCTCCCAAGTACTGGGATTACAGGTGTGCACCACTACACTTAGCTTCCTAGACTTTTTTTTTTTTTTTTTTTTTTTTTTTTTGCTATGGTGGTGGGGATTGAACCTAGGGACATTCTACCTCTAAACTATACCCATAGCCCTTTTTATTTTTTTGTTTTGTTTTGTGGTGCTGGAAGTTGAACCCAGGGGCATTTTACCACCAAGCTATACCCCCAGCCCTATTTTATTTTTTATTTGGAAACAAGGTCTTGCTAAGTTGCTGAGAGCCTCGCAAAATTGCTGAGGCTGGCTTTGAACCTGCAACCCTCCTGTCTCAGCCTCCCAAGTACTGGGATTACAAGCATGCACCACCACACCCAGTTTCCTGGACTTTTTTTTGTGGTACTGGGGATTGAACTCAGGGGCATTCTACCTCCAAGCTATACCCCCAGCCCTATTTTTTATTCTTTATTTTGAAACAGGGTCTCCCTAAGTTGCGAAGTGCCTCACTAGGTAGCTGAGGCTGGCCGCGAACCCGGATCCTCCAGTCTCAGCCTCCCAAATGCTGGGATTACAAGCGTGCGCCACCACGCCCGGCTCTATCCTCGACATTATTGATGGTGGACTTTGAGTAGTCTAGGGCAGAGTGCTCCACTTGTCAGCAGAAGCTTTGTAGGATAGAGGGAATGCAGTCACGGCAGAGAATACCCAGACTTGCAGTGGAGACTCCTGGAGGAAGAAGAAGGTTGGGTGGAGCAATGGGAACAGATGTGGGGAGCCATACAGACAGGGATGTGGCCATTATCCTGTACATGATGTAGGACTTTACCTCAACTGGGAGAATGACCTGACAATGCACACCAAAGCATGGGTGGTCAGGGTGAATCTGAACCCAACCACAGGGAGGCCATGTAGGAGGTTTTCCCAAAACAGTACTCTGAATGGGAGAGGCTGAGCCAACTGGAGGCCCGTGTGACACCAGAGTCTAGGAATTTGCGCTCACTGTTGACCAACAGCTAATGCAGATCATGAGCTGCAAAACACTTCATCAGTGAAGTCACTTGAGGGAAAGAGATCTGATCAGTAGGAGTGTCTGCTGTTTTCCTTAAGGGTCAAGTTCAAACTGCTTTTCTTTTGCCTTCATTTGGCAAAACCACAAACCATTAAAAATGGAAAGAATAGCTTTTCCTAAGACCCACAAAAGCCTATTTTTAATCAACTGTGTGTTCTGCTTACCTTTGTGGTGTTCCCCTTGACCGGATTCACAGAAATAAATTTTCTTTTTTTTTTTTTTTTTTTTGAGGTACTGGGGATTGAACTCAGGGGCATTCTACCTCCGAGCTATACCCTCACCCCTATTTTTTATTCTTTATTTTGAAACAGGGTCTCACTAAGTTGCAGAGTGCCTCACTAGGCAGCTGAGGCTGGCTGCAAACCCAGATCCTCCCATCTCAGTCTCCCAAATGCTGGGATTACAAGCGTGCGCCACCACACCTGGCCAGAAATAAATTTTCTGATGACCAAGTATTTAAAATAGAGGCCTTTGGTTGAAGCAGGCCAGGGCCCAAGGGCCCTTGGAGGAAAAACCACTGGTGACTGGTGACTTCCAGGGCTGACACCCATTTTCTTTTTCCTTTGTTTCTTTTTTTTTTTTTTTGCGGTACTGGGGATTGAACTCAGGGGTGTTCTACCTTCGAGCTATGCCCCCAGCCCTATTTTTAATTCTTTATTTTGAAACCAGGTCTCACTAAGTTGCGGAGTGCCTCACTAGGTAGCTGAGGCTGGCCGGGAACCCAGATCCTCCCTTCTCAGCCTCCTGAATGCTGGGATTACAAGCGTGCGCCACCACGCCCGGCTTTTCCTTTGTTTCTTAACCCATTAGGTCCCAATTCTGTGAAGATTTCAACAAATTGTCATAGATGCATTTAAATAGGTTGGGAATCATAATGTGGAGCTTATATATCCTTTTTTTTTTTTTTTTTTTGGTGGTGGTGGTGGTATTAGGGATGGAAGCCAGAGGCATTCTACCTTTGAGCTATACCCCCAGCCTGATTTTATTTATTTGGAAGCATGGTTTCACTAGATTGATGAGAGTCTCACTACTTGCTGACTCTGTCCTTGAACCTGTGATCCTCCTATCTCAGCCTCCTAAGTACTGGGATTACAAGTGTGCACCACCACACCGGCTTATATATCCTTTATATACATATGTATATGTAAATATATGTATAGTCATGTATTTATATACACATGTGTATATATTTTCACATCATATATATATATATATATTTTTTTTTTTTCACTCTAATCATTCACCCATTATTTTTCTCAAAAGAATAGACCTCCAAAAATTATTTTATCGCATCTGAGACAATGGGATAAAATGGATTGAGATCGGTTCTCACTGTGCCCAGGCTGACCGTACTGGCCTTTAACTCCTCCTGTCTCAGCCTCTTCAGTAGCTGGGACTACAGTTGTGAGCCGCCAGGCCAGGCTTCAGTCACCCATTTTCATTTGTAAGGAGTCTAATGGATGCCTGTCAGCACTTCAGAAAGCCTCATTAAGATGAGCGGTGGGACCAGGCCCAGTGTCTGAGGCCTTTAGGTGCTTGCGAGGCTGAGAGAGGAGGATTCCAATTTTGAAACCAGTCTCAGGACTTAGCAAGACTCTGTTTCCAAATTTTAAAAATCTTGAAATTAGAAATCCCTAGGTTCAATCCCCAGTACCACAAAAACAAATCAACAACAAGATGAGGGGTGGAATGCAGGGGAAAGTGACTCCAGAGGGGAACGATGAGGAGATCCACCCTGTGAACTTATCCAGCAAGCACTTCCTGAGCAACTCGGGTGCCAGGCTTTGGACTGGCTGCTTGGAGACTTGAAGGCAAACACATCTGCACTTTCACCCAGACTAGGAATAAGAAGTGCCTTTCAGGGGCAGGTGCCTCTGGGCCAAGCTCGGGAGAGTGTGTAGAGAGCCAGGCCAAGGACTGGGCCTGGCCGGCTATGGGGCAGCCAGTCAGTGCAAGGGCAGGGAAAAGTGTGCTGTGCTTCAGAGCCTCAGGGACCTAGCACAAGTTCCACTTGAACCTCTTGGCAGGCCTGGCAAGGAGGTGGAGATGCAAGTCAGGTGGCAGGTGTGAGAGGCCAGGAGTATGCTGGTATATCCTAAAAGGAAATAGAAACATCACTTCTGGCTCCTAGGTGTGTCAGGGCCATGGGCCTCCTGCCTGCTCATGCAGGAGAGAGATGGGTGTTCTCTACAGCATCCATCCTGTATGCTGGACACCCTTGTAGGCCCAGCACTGCTGCCCAGAAAAGAGGCAGGGGAGGGGCAGGGTGGATATGTGGGACAGCATGTTGCAGGAGGGTGAGCCTGGGCAGTGGGACAAGGAGAAAGGGACTTTGTGTGCAGCTACTTCTGCTGCCAGAGCAAGTGTGGGCTTTGTGGCAGCTGCAAGCCTCCGTTCCTAATATAGGCAAGAGCTCCAAATCCTTGGGCTAACACCTGTTAGCAAGGTTTCCCTGAGCTGACCTCTCCCTGAGCTGTTCCTCCCACCAATGCCTCTGAGTCACCGGGGTCAGATCTCTACCTCCCTGAGTCATGTGAGCCCAGTGCCTTGTGTCAATGTGGGCGTGGGGGCTGCTGGGTTTTTGAGGGGTTGTGTTTAGTCATCTGTTACTAGGGAAAGGAGTAAGGCTGACAGAGCCAAAAGGAATGAGGAATTCCTCTGGGAAGTGGCCATTCTGGACAGAGAACTGAGTGTGTGGGGAGGAGAGGCCTTGGGCACAAGTCCTGGCGAGGGCCACCTTTCCTCTAGGATGGAGAATGAAATGTGATCGCTTAATGCTGCTGCAGCTGCTTCCTAACTTTGCCTCTTTTCTTCCTTTGACTTCTGGAGGGGTAGGGGTGGAGGAGAAAAGGAGGAGGACTCCAGGTAGCCAGCCATTTCCCACTCCCGCCTCCCCAGCCCTAAGCGAGGCCCAGGACATGCCACTGTGGCCAGCATAACTCCCTTTGTCTCTCCCCTCCCTCCTCTCCCCCCTTGCTCCTCTTCCTGGCCCCTGTGGGTGGCAGCAGCCCAGCCCTGGGGAGCCCCTGTGGAAGTGGAGTCCCTCCTGGTCCACCCTGGTGACCTGCTACAGCTTCGCTGTCGGCTGCGGGACGATGTGCAGAGCATCAACTGGCTGCGGGACGGGGTTCAGCTGGTGGAAAGCAACCGTACCCGCATCACGGGGGAGGAGGTGGAGGTGCGGGACTCCGTGCCCGCTGACTCCGGCCTCTACACTTGCGTGACCAGCAGCCCCTCTGGCAGTGACACCACCTACTTCTCCGTCAATGTCTCAGGTTGGTAGCCATACTCTATCCTCACCCTCTCCCCTGGATCCACCCCTTTGGCTCTCTCTGCTAGTCTCAGGGGGGGGTAAACCTCCTTCCCCTCCATGATCTGCCCCCACTCTGCTTCAGAAACTGCTACCACTAACATTGCTCCCTGCCCGCCGCGTGGCTTAGCTCTTGGAGAGGTGATCAGGTGGGATGGGCCCCAGGCCAGAGATCTAGCACTTCCAGGACCTACCTCAGAAGTGTTGCTGATGCTCTTGGGGTCTTAAGACCCTGCCATGTTCCCACTACAACTTGCCCAGATCTCCAGGGATGCTAAGTGGGCTTCCCAGCTTCCATCTTCCACTCCATGCCATTTGGATCTGGGACTCAGCTTAGCAGTTAGAGCCCCAGAACATGTGGTGAGGGTCCCCACTGTGATGGGGAGGACTCAGGAACACTCCACGCCCACAGGCTTATGGAAACACCTGTCCACTGACTCCTGGAGCTATGCAAGGGCAGCCAGAGAATCCTAGAGCTCTGTGACCTTGGGAATCTGCTACTTTTAGAATGTGACTTTTACAAAGCTAAGATTCAGGGAAGTAGAGTTGAAATTTCCTATGTGCCCTTTGTGCATCCCCGGATGCGGGCTTGGCACTTCCTCCCCAGACATCAGAGAGCCCGCCCCCAACTGAGGAACTTGCCTTCTTCATTTGCCACCAGATCCCCCAAGTGCCAGAAGGACTGGAGGAACCTCCGGTGTGAACCCTGTTGCTGACCACGCGGGTGTCAAGTCTGCTCTTAGAAGGGGTGGATGTGTGCTGGGGAGAGGTGTTGGCAGCTGTGAGCTCTCTGTCTGCTCTGATTAAGGGCAGCTCCTGGACCTTAGCAGACCTTTGCTGGAGAAAGCCCAGCTGTGGGTCATTCAACCCATGGCTTTGGAAACAGCTTCTAGTCACACTGTGCCCAGGTCTGCCTGGATTTCCCAGGTCTCGTTCCATCCTCTGAAGCCGGATGGAATTAAAGAGGAACTGCTGGCCCTGATGGCGCCATCCAGTGTAGAGGCTTCTGGGCAGAGAGGGGCAATGCCTTGGGTTCTGTCCCACGGAGAGATGTCACTCAGGAAAAAGTGGGACTGGGGGTCCTTATGGGAGGAGGCAACTGTGTTAGTCTCTCACTGTACTGGCCTTTACCAGTTGTTATGAGATGGAAATCCAGGTGCCTGGAGGGAAGCTCATTGCCCTTGCTCTTCCCATAGATGCACTCCCCTCCTCGGAGGACGACGATGATGATGATGACTCCTCTTCTGAGGAGAAGGAGACGGATAACACCAAACCAAACCGTATGCGTGAGACACTGTTTCCTACCTTACTGCCCTGGGCCTGGGAGTGGTTTAAGAAGACTGGGAGGCTTGGCTGAGCAGGAGGAGAAAAGCTGAGGGCTCATGGGGTTGTGGCACCTAACTACCTGCCTTCTAAATGTTCCGATTAGTGCCCGGCATTGCTTGCAGGTGTTAGGCATGGGCAGGGCACCTCCAGGTCCTGCGTGGACCGGCACTCCAGAGCCTGACCATCCCCCTCCCCCATCTTGTCTCTTGGTTCTTCCTGGGCAGCCGTAGCTCCATATTGGACATCCCCAGAAAAGATGGAAAAGAAATTGCATGCAGTGCCAGCTGCCAAGACAGTGAAGTTCAAGTGCCCTTCCAGTGGGACCCCTGACCCCACGCTGCGCTGGTTGAAGAATGGCAAAGAATTCAAACCAGACCATAGGATTGGAGGCTACAAGGTGCGTGCGTGTATATGTTAGAAAAGCTAGGAGCCACACCCCTAGTCTCCTTCGTTGTAAATTACACTTTTTATATAATGGTGATGTGTTTTGTTTTTAATTTCAAATGCAAAAACAAAATGTAAATTTAAAAGTGTTGTCTTTTTTTGTTGTTTGTGTATATGGTTTTAACATAGTTGATCACATTGTATAATATATCATCATTTGTCAACATATTGAATCTTTTTCAAGTAGAAGTGTTTGAAAGACATTTTTTCATGGCTGCTTAAGATTCCATTTTAAAATATCCCATATATATATATGCATATATATATATATATATATATTTTTTTTTTTTTTTTTTTTTTTTGCAGTGCTGGGGATTGAACTCAGGGGCATTCTACCTCCGAGCTATACCCCCAGCCCTATTTTTATTCTTTATTTTGAAACAGGGTCTCACTAAGTTGCGGAATGCCTCACTAGGTAGCTGAGGCTGGCCACGAACCCGAATCCTCTGGTCTCAGCCTCCCAAATGCTGGATTATAAGCGTGCGCCACCACGCCCGGCTCAATACCCCATAATTTAATGAACTATCTCATGGTGGTAGGTATTTCTAGTTTTTTACTAATGTAAATAATGTAGCAGATGTATTCATTAGCATTTTAAAATGTGCTTCCTTAGGACAAATTGCTGAAAATGAAATTACCAGGTCAAAGAGCATAAGCATTTTTTAAACTATTGATACATATTACCGAATTTTTTTTTTTTTTTTTGGTTGTATGTATGTGTCATGCTGGGGATTGAACCCAAAGCCTTGTGCATGCTAAGCATGACTTCTATCACTAACCTGCAGTTAGTTTTTTGTTTTGTTTTGTTTTGTTTTGTTTTGTTTTGCAGTACTGGAGATTGAACCGAGTACCTGGCTCCAGTTACTTTCTTAAAAAGAGAAAATCACAGCCGGGTGTGGTGGCGCACGCTTGTAATCCCAGCATTCGGGAGGCTGAGACCAAAGGATCCGGGTTCGCGGCCAGCCTCAGCTACCTAGTGAAGCATTCCGCAACTTAGTGAGACCCTGTTTCAAAATAAAGAGTAAAAAATAGGGCTGGGGGTGTAGCTCGAGGGTAGAATGCCTCTGAGTTCAATCCCCAGTACTGAAAAAAAAAAAGAGAGAAAATTACTGTAATCCCAGTATTTGGGAGGCTGAGACAGGAGGATCACAGGTTCAAGGACAGCCTCAGAATTTATTGAGACCCTGTTTGAAAACAAAAAAATAAAAAGGGCTGGTTGTGTAGCTCAGAGGTGGAATGCCACTAGGTTCAATCTCCCCCCAGGGGTGGGGGGGATAGAGGGAAAATTAATTCACCTTCTAGTAGCAGAATATGAGAATGATCATCTGTGTGTGTGTGTGTGTGTGTGTGTGTGTGTGTGTGTGTGTGTGTTTTACTAGGGATTAAACTCAGGCATTCTACCTCCAAGCTACACCCCCAGCCCTATTTTTTATTCTTTATTTTGAAACAGGGTCTCACTAAATTGCCGGTAACCTCACTAAGTTGCTGAGGCTGGCTGTAAACCTGCAATCCTCCTGTCTTGGCCTCCCAAGTACTGGGATTACAAGCATGCATCACCATGCCTGGCAGAATAACCATTTCTCTAGAAGTACACTAACAGTTTCAACACATGAAAAGTTTCTCGTTGTTTTCTCCTGTTTTGTTTTGCTTAGTAATACTTAGACGTTTCAGCCAGGCACTGTGGTCCACAACTGTAATCGGAGTACTTCAGAGGGTGAGAAAGGTGGATCACAGGTTCCAGGCTAGCCTCAGCTACTTAGACCCTATTTTATTTATTTGTTTGTTTGTTTGTTTGTTTGTTTATTGCAGTACTGGGAATTAAACTCAGGGGCATTCTACCTCCGAGCTATACCCCCAGCCCTATTTTTATTCTTTATTTTGAAACAGGGTCTCACTAAGTTGCGGAGTGCCTCACTAGGTAACTGAGGCTGGCCTCGAACCCAGATCCTCCAGTTTCGGCCTCCCAAATGCTGGGATTACAAGCGCGCGCCACCAAGTCCGGCAGACCCTATTTCAACATAAAAAAGGGCTATGAATGTACCTCAGAGGTTAAAACACCCTTGGCTTCAATCCCCAGTACAACAGACAAGAAAAACCCCAAGAAATATAAAGTTAGAAGTTTCATATGTTAATAAGCAACTTTCATTTCCTCTGAGTAGATTGTTATATCCCTTTGTAGGGAGAACATCTTTATCAGAATCTGTTCATCAGTCTCTGGTCATTTTCACAGTCCCTGTTTATTTCTCATCTCACCTAGTTTCTCT
>PVLC010032874.1:7583-18000 GCA_004027655.1 Graphiurus murinus
AAAAAAAAAAAAAAAAAAAAAAAAAAAAAAAAAAAAAAAAAAAAAAAAAAAAAAAAAAAAAAAAAAAAAAAAAAAAAAAAAAAAAAAAAAAAAAAAAAAAAAAAAAAAAAAAAAAAAAAAAAAAATTATGAACAGAAGAGCAAATAAAACCCAGGAATATCAAAGAAAGGAAAAAGTAAAGATCGATGTAGAAATCAATCAAAAAGAAACTGAAGAACAACAGAAGAAGCAATGAAACCAAAAGTTGAATATTTGGCTTATTTGAGAAGATCAATAAAAATGATGAACCTCTAACCAAACCAAGCAGGAAAAAAGAGAGAAGACACATAACCACTATCAGAAATGAAGGAGGTGACATCATGGCAGATCAAGTCGGCAAACTTCTCCCATAAAGAACAGATAGTAAAGCCAGGCGTTGTGGCTCACGCTTGTAATCCCAGCATTCAGGAGGCTGAGACCGGAGGATCTGGATTCGCAGCCAGCCTCAGCTACCTAGTGAGGCACTCCGCAACTTAGTGAGACCCGGTTTCAAAATAAAGAATAAAAATAAGGCCGGGCGTGGTGGCGCACGCTTGTAATCCCAGCATTTGGGAGGCTGAGACCGGATGATCCGGGTTCGCGGCCAGCCTCAGCTACCTAGTGAGGCACTCTGCAACTTAGTGAGACTCGTCTTCAAAATAAAGAATAAAAAAATAGGGCTGGGGGTATAGCTCGGAGGTAGAATGCCCCTGAGTTCAATCCCCAGTACCACACACACACACAAAAAAATAGGGCTGGGGGTATAGCTCGGAGGTAGAATGCCCCTGAGTTCAATTCCTAGTACCACAAAAAAAAAAAAAAAAAAAAAAAAAAGAACAGATAGTAAAATTTGGGGGCACATGCAATCTCTATTACATATTATTGTTTTCAGTTTGGTGTATATTTGTTTGTTGTTGTTGTTTTACAATCTTTTAAAATGCACGCACCATTCTGGGCTTCGGGGCCATATGTGAATACGCAGTGAGTGGCATGTGTATCCTGAGCTGCCATTTGCTGACTCCTGAAATGGGTGGTTGTGTACAGCAGACAGCTTCCACCCAGAGCTCAGAATGAGGTCCAGGTGACCAAACCACATATTTTCCAGCTTTAATCTACAACATTTGATTATTTTAATATACTTTTATTAGTATATTATAGTCTCCCATCATAATGAAGTGCAGAGTGATAGAACATTCATGTATACAGCACTTGGTGAGCTTCCCCCAGCTCCCTGCCTACTTCTCTCCTTCCCCATATATGATATTGAGATTGGCATTGGTAATTTCACATATGTGCATAATGCCAGTGGAAATGTTTCCTTCATTAATTTTCCCTCCCTCCTCACCCTTCCCTAGTCCCCTCCATCACTCCACTGGGGTTTCTCTTCCATTATTCTAATGTCTTTCTTATACTCTGATTACTCCCCAGAGCTTCGGTTATTTATTTTCCTAGCTATCTTATTTCTCCTTTGCTAGTTTAAGATTCTGTATTGTCAACCTGTATGTTATTTATAAGATTCCTATCCTTAGTATTTATTTTTGTATTGCCATTGGACACAATTACCACAATTTAGTTTAAAGATCTTAATTGGCTTTATTTTCAATTCTAGAATCTTCATTCTATAAAGTAGAGTGAGTTCCAATGAGCTCAACAGAAGAGGTTGGTTTAACAAGAAAGGGCTTGAAGAAACTTTCTCATTCTTCCTCTAATTTTCTCCTTTAAAATGTGATTCTTTCATGTTAACATTGTGAATGTATGCTAATGGTGGAGTGTTTTACTCTCTTTCATATTGGGCAAACATTTTCTCTCAGGAGCCAGATAGAAAATATTTAAGCTCTTTAGAGCAGGCTGCGTGCTCACAGCATAATGAACAGACTATTGCTACACAAGCAGTAAGATCAATAGGGGCCTATCCCACGGCAGAATTGCCAAGATTTGGCCAGATGCTCCCTGATAGCCCCTACTTTTGTTTCTTAACTAAAGACCTACAATATTGTCTTGGAGTCCACTGCACAGAGAGATGGGCCTAATGAAAGTTGGCAAAAGCCTGTGCATATTTCCTGGGTGTACTTCTACAAAGTACACCCAGGAAAAGTGCCACTGGATCTTTGAGAGCCTGGGTGAAGATCAAAATTTAAGGCTAAGTAAGCCAATTATCCATTTGTATATATGAAGGGATAATTCAAACTATGAGTTCTATAATATTTAGTACTTGATACACTGAGAAAAAGTAAAAATATTAAGGGCATGTCAAAAGAGAATGGGAAAGCAATCAGCATAAGGGCAGTTTTTGAATAATTAGTTATAGCATTTTTCAGGTATCATTCAGGTTAAGATCCTAAAGAAGTAGCCAAACTGAATAGGAGGAAAGAACAAGAAGAGAATCATTTAATAAAGATATAATATTTTATGGATGACAAATCTAGGTAGAAACCAAAAAGAACAACAGTAGAGAAATAGGATTTGTATTTGGTCATGGTCAAGGATGTGGGTAAATTCAATAGTTTCAAAAGGGAATAAGATAACTCCTAAATCTAGTTGTTAGAACTTTGCACAATTTCAATAACAAGCTTTCTTGGAAGCTAAAAGCGAATGCAATAGCAATGGTGACCTAAGAGTCACAAATGATTTGTATTTCATGAATGGTTGAGCAAGTTGGTTACTTTGGGGAAACACCAGATATGTGTGAATGGTGGGATTCTCCTTTTCCTGAAAGACTTCATTTTTGGGAAATGGTGTTATTATTGTTAGCCTTTTGAAAGGCAAAAACAAAGGATTATAATGGTTGGAATAATTTTGAGCTTGTATCCTAGTGTGGTCAGCACATTTGCAAACAGGCTTGTTTACCTGATATTTTCCCTTAAGATCTCTCTCTCTTCTGACTCATTTGCCCATCAAATGGTTCCTCTTAAACACCAGCTGAAAGCATTTATTTTCCTCTCTTACCCATACCCCTTAATTTGCAGCTGCATTTGCTATTGCTTAGAATTAGTTACCCTTGATGATTGTTTCCTCATTGGCAATTGTGTGAAGCGTTTGGAGATATTATGTTTGGGGAAGGTCAGGAAGGAGGAGGAGCAGTGTAACCATCAGAACTCAGTGGCCTTTAAGCCTAGTTCAGTGCCAAAGCACTGGGGGATTCTTAGGCCGTGGGAGTGCCATTTGTACACACTGCGGAATGTCCTAAAAGATCCACCCCAATGCACCACTCACAATGGGACTAGGCTTTTAAATAGCTTTTCATTTGACTTGAAAAGAACTATTTCCCACACAGTTTTGTGAATGCATGGAAAACCCCTATCATTTTCTTGTCTCTGAATCCTCGTCACAGGCAGCCCACACAGTTCTTTTCTCTACGTAAAAGAGAGACAGGGATGGCGGGAAGGAAGGAGAGAAGGAAAGAGAAATAATAGGAGAGTCATACATCAGATCATGCTTTGGGTTCTATGATGGCCTCTCATTTTTAACTGCTCTGTGTAAGGTACACTCTTTCACATAAAGAAGGCATAAAGAAACAATGTGTGAGTACAAGCCTTATCTGACAGTAGTATCTCATACTCCCACCATAAACACTGCTATATATACTGATATATATATATATATATATATATATATATACACACACACACACACACACACACACACACACACACACACACATATATATATATATATATATATATATATTACGTTACCACTTCCTTTTGTTTCCATGAAATACTTATGATTATACAAGGAATTATAAGTGGAACATATGCTCCCTCTTGAAGGTTTGTATAGAACCCCAAAGCACGGAAAGGCAGAAGGAAACAGACTACCACACCCAGAGGGAACCGTTATAAAACCTTACTGTGTTTTCATTGACGAACTTATTTAACAATTCATCAAATATTTAATGAATGCTAACAACACATCTTTTAGCTTAACAACACATCTTTTAGCTATTGAAAATACAGAAGTGAAGAAACAAGGTCCTTGCTCTTGTGAAAATATGTCCTTTTTTCTCAGTATGCGCACTCCCCGACTCTAACATCTTCCCCCTTGTATGGACCCTGGCTACCAGGGAGTGTTAATGCAGGACCTGTCTGAGATGTTTCCTGACATTCTATCTCCTGCAGAAATGTGTTTACTAACAAAGGTTTGCTGACTATTTTCCATCTTTATACAAGGATTTCCTCACTTAATCATGTAATATCACAGACACTCTGCTTTGAAGTAGAAAAGGTCTAACACATGTGGTTGGGGTGAACATTTGCTTCTGTTGAATATTTGACAGCCACTACATCTTTTGGGGGACTGACAAGAATTTATAGCAGAGTTTATGACTGATAGAGGGACTTTGAAAGTGTGTGTGTTTGTGTTTTGTTTTAAGCCAGCAAATTATTGGACTAATCCTTAGGTGACTGTAAATACCCGTGGTCATGTCCCCTTTGTCCAGTTGCCTTCTGAACCTCTTGATTTTTTTATTCATTCATGTTTTTCATATAAACTTCTTTATTTTTATACTTGTATTGGTGCATTATATTCTCACATCATAATGTAAATCATAGTGATATTGACATACATGTACACAGCATTTGGTGAGCTTTCCTCCAGCTCCCTCCCCACTCCCTCACGTCCCCACTCAGGGTACTAAGATGGACATTTGTACTCTCACATATGTACAAAATACCAATGGAAGTGATCCTTCATTAATTCCTCCCATTCCCCTAGACCACTTCCCTGTCTCTACTAGAGTTTCCTCTCCATTATCTGAAGTCTTTCTGGTATCTCAATTACTCCCAACTTCTGCATTTGAATGAAAACATATGACCCTTCACTTTCTGTGACTGGATAATCTCACTTAATATAAGGTTCTCCAGGTCCATTGATTTTCCTGCAAGTGCCATAATTTTGTTCTCTTTATTGCTGAGTAAAATTCCATTGTGTGTATACCATAATTTTGCAATCCATTCATGTGTTGATGAACACATTAAGGGTTTCCTTGATGTGATAGGGACCAAAGAAAGTTGACAGTGGGGTAGGGAGTGAATGGGAGGCAAGAGGAAGGTACAGCAGAGGTGGATCATGCAGCTGTTTAGATGTGAAGAGGAGAAAGATTGTGCATTAGCCAGAGGAGGGCTTTGTGCCAGGGAACAGAGCATTTTGTTTGGACTTTATTATGAGACAAAAACCGAGGACAAGTAGCAAGTAGAAAAGGTAAAGTTGAATGTTGAAATGAAGGGATAACTGATAAGACAAGGTCACTGAGGAAAGTTCTAGGACATAGACCAGCACTTATCTACATAAGAGTGTGGCTTTCCTAGGAGGCATTTTGGAAATGTGTGAAACAGTTTGGGTTTCACAGTGATTTAGGTGTGCTCTGGGCAGAGTCCAAGGATGTTTTCTGTCCTGCAAAGGGCAGCATCATAAAGAATGGTTCCAACCCAAACACCTTTCATATGACCCACCAAATAGAAAGGTGAAAACTATTTAAAATTATCAGGGCCTAGAACTTAACTCTGCTTTTTATATAAACAAGAGGTAGTTTTTATACAGCTTTAGTATAAACTATAATTTCCAAAGATGCAAACACTATTAAATCAAGGGAAAACTGTACAATATTTTTTAGGAATTTTAGCATTTTATGTAGCATTTTTGCTCCTATTGTTTAAGTTTTAATACTGAGCACCTGTACCAGTCTTGTATTCATAACAATGACATAGTGATAATATACTAAATACAAACATTTGTCTACTTAATTATGTATTATAATATAGAAGTGCCTGAGGATTTGCATATTGAAATATATATTACTATATTTTTCCCTTTGTTTTATAATTATAGCATTAAATTAAATAGGAAATAATTAGGTGCTAAGTCTATATCTTAGTGAGTTCTGTGTTTCTATAAAAGAATACTACATATTAATTTATGAGGAATAGAAGCAATTTATTTCTTACAGTTGTAGAGACTAAAAAGACCAAGACTCATCCATGTCATCCCATGGAGGAAGGTTAAGAAAGCACACACACATGTGGACATGCATATGTATGTGTGTGTGTGTGTGTGTGTGTGTGTGTGTGTGAGAGAGAGAGAGAGAGAGAGAGAGAGAGAGAGAGAAAGAGAGAGAGAGAGAGAGAGAAAAGCTGGATCTATTCTTTATCAGGAACCGACTCCCATAGTAAATAATGCACTTCCAGGATAATATTAAAAATCAGCTCTTAAAGATCCCACCTCTCAATAAGGTTGCATTGACCATTAAGTTTCAAGATTCCAACACATGAACTTTTGGGGACACATTAAACCATAGCAGCAAGTGATATTCATTTCTCAGTAGTAAAGGAAAAAAGGGTTACAAAGTGTTTTTATAAGAGATCTTTGGATCTTACCTAGTTGAAAATCACCAGCAAAGGTGGAAGCATTTAGCAGAAGATAGTAGACTCTGATATAGAGAAAGTGGTAGGAAGGGATGAGAGGCAAATAAATTCATGGAAAAGGGACACACAATTGAATGAGCTATCCTGTCCCTCATCCTCTGTCAAATAGGAAGATAAGATGGGCTTAGAGTAAATGAAGGTGTAAACTTCAAGAGCAACAGAGCAGAGAGAGAAAGTTTGAAAGAGCTACTCTGGTGGTTGGGCACTGTTTGCAGGTCATGGGAAGATTACCAGACAGTGTTGAAAGCCCTGATGAGGTCAGAGACCATGAATTTGTCAGGAACCTCAATCAGCATCATGCTATGACCTTTGCTAGTTGTACGTGCTCAGCTCTTCACTGTGGGAGCAGAGAGACAGGATGTTTGTATTAATTCAGGGTTGACGTTTTCCTAGGCAGGAGTGGCAGAAGAGTAAGAGGTCAAGATATTGAGAGCCAGTGTAAGAATGGTTTAAGCAATGAACTATGATTAAGGTCAGAAGTTACAGCTAAGATACGGTTACATCATAAAAGGCACCCTGTTTTACAGCCTTGGTCAACCCCAGGGACCCTCAGTTCATCCTTCTTCTTTCCAGTCTAAGGCTTAAACCATCTTTATTACCTACCTGCTTGTTCTACTGTTAGTCAGTAGAATTCTTAATAATTTCTCTCTGTTTAGCTACATGAATATTTTTGCGCTGTTTTTCATGGGTTGACATTCTCCCAGGACTCTTTCTAAAGAAAATTTAATGTAAAAATAAGAGATATAGCCAATGAATACAAACCTGTTGGTTAAAAAACAAACAGAAACTAAATTCTCACATGTACTCTGAAGAATCTGACATTTCTGTGTGTGTGTGTGTGTGTGTGTGTGTGTGTGTGTGTGTGTGTGTGTGTTAGAGAGAGAGAGAGAGAGAGACTAGGGATTGAACCCAGGGGCATTCTACCTCTGAGACTTTCCAAACATAAATCCATAAAACACTTCCATTCATAATAGCCTCCCCAAAATTAAATACTTAGTAATAAAACTAACCAAGAAGGTAAAAGTCCTCTACAAGGAAACTAAAACATTCAAAAAAGAAAACAAAGAATAACTTAAAAGATGGAAAGATGCTCCATGCTCTTGGACAGGCAGAAAGAATATCATCAAAATGGCCATTCTTCCAAACACTTTTGGAAGATTCAATACGATATCCATTAAATTATCAAAGTCATTCCTCACAGACATAGAAAATCAGTCCTTAAATTCATTTGGAACAACAACAACAAAAAACAGAATTGCCAAAGTAGTTCGCAGCAACAAGAACCATACAGGAGGCATCACAATACCTGACTTCAAACTATACTACAAAGCCATAATAATAAAAACAGCATGCTATTAGCACAAAAACAGACACATAGACCAATGGAGCAGAATAGAAAATGCATAAACAAATCCACACACTTAACAGCCAATTAATTTTTGACAAAAGGGCCAAAAACATACACTGAAAAAGAGATAGCCTCTTCGACAAATGGTATCGGCAAAACTGGTTAGCCATATGCAGAAAAATGGAAATCTACCCTACTTTCTCACCCTGCACAAGGGTCAATTTAAGATGGATCAAAGACCTGGAAGTCAGACCAAAGACCTTGCAGCTCTTTGAAGAGGACATAAGTCCAACACTTCAACACATAGGAATAGATAAAAACTTTCTTAACAAGACTGCAAAGGCACAGTTATTCAAAGGAAGATAAGTATGTGAGATTGCAGTAAACCGAAGTTTCTGTGCAGCAAAGGAAACTATCAAGAACTTCAATAAAAGCCGGGCGTGGTGGCGCACGCTTGTAATCCCAGCATTCGGGAGGCTGAGACCAGAGGATCTGGGTTCGCGGCCAGCCTCAGCTACCTAGTGAGGCACTCCACAACTTAGTGAGACCCGGTTTCAAAATAAAGAATAAAAAATAGGGCTGGGGGTGTAGCTCGGAGGTAGAATGCCCCTGGGTTCAATCTCCAGTATCGCAAAAAGAAAAAAAAAAAAAGAACTTCAATAAATCCTTAGCAATTTAGGTAGACTTTTTTTCAAAATAAAAAATAAAGTAGGGCTGGGGATGTAGCCCAGAGGTAGGTGGCCCCTGGGTTCCACCACTCCCAGTACCAGAAAAAAAAAAAAAAAAAGAACCTCAACAAAGAGCCCACAGAATGGGAGAAGATTTTTGCTAACTACTACTTCAATAGAGGGCTTATATCAAGAGAACTCAAGAAACTCATCACTAAGAAAACAAATAACCCAATCAGAAAATGGGCAAATGAACTAAATATACACTTCACAAAAGAAGAAATACAAATGACCAATAAATGTATGAAAAAGTTCAACATTATTAGTAATCAGAGAGATGCAAATCAAAACTACACTGAGGAGAGAGATCCAAGATGGCGACTGAGTGAAACAACTTCCCTCAGACGCTACGATTTCGAACCAAATCTACCATACAAAGAGCTTCTTAACAGAAGGAAAAATACAACAACAACAACCAAAAAAAGTGGAATTGGAATTACAACAAAGGAAGAACCAGAAAGTGGACCTAGGAAAGTAAGAAAGCCGGCTGCGCTGCAGCCCGGTGCTCTGCGCCCTAGCGCTGCACCGCCAAGGAGCTAGGCTACCGAGACAAGATCTGGCATCCCGCGCCCCGGTGCCTTGGGCCCCGAGGAGGAGCTAGTCCCCGAGACGGTACCCGGCGCCCTACGCCCCGGTGCCCTGCGCCCCAGAGCTGCGCCACGGAGGAGCTAGGCCACTCATAGGGGATCTGGCACCCTGCGCTCCTGTGCCCTGCACCCAAGAGCCGTGCCGCGGAGGAGCTAGTCCCCGAGACGGTACCCGGCGCCCTGTGCACCGGCGCCCCGCGCCCCGAGCTGCACCGCCGAGGAGCCAGGCCCTGAAACAGCATCCGGCCCCCTGCGCCCCGGTGCCCTGCGCCCCGAGCTGCGCCGCCGAGGAGCCAGGCCCTGAGACAGCATCCAGTGCCCTGCGCCCCAGTGCCCAGCACCCCCAGCTGCGCCGCCGAGGAGCCAGGCCCAGAGACGGCATCCAGCGCCTTGCGCCCCGGTGCCCTGTGCCCCGAGCTGCGCCGCCGAGGAGCCAGGCCCTGAGACGGTATCCAGCGCCCTGCGCCCCAGTGCCCAGCACCCCCAGCTGCGCCGCCGAGGAGCCAGGCCCAGAGACTGCATCCAGCGCCCTACACCCCGGTGCCAAGCGCCCCGAACTGCGCCGCCGAGGAGCCAGGCCCTGAGACGGTATCTGGCACCCTGCACCCCGGTACCCTGCACCCCAGAGCTGCACCACAGAGGAGCCAGGCCCCAAGACGGGATCTGGCGCTCTGCGCCCCCGGAGTCGCGCCACCGAGCAGCACCGAGAGGGGATCTGACAGGAGGAACAGGGCAAGCTGGCGGGAGCCGGCGTGCCGTGGAACAGCGGCCGCCATCTTCCCTGCTAGCCCTCTTCCCAACCAGCCTCCTGCCATCTAGCCAGACTATCACCAACCTGCGCCCCCCAGCGACCACAGAAGGCCAAGCAGGCAGGTCAGCCTCCGCGCTCCGCTCCAGAGATGGAAAAGTGAACCTGAAGCAGCTGTCCAGGAGGTGGAACAGGCTGAACAGCAGAGAACCGAGCCTGCATGCGCTGGGAACGGCGGCTGCGATCTTCACCGCCGGCCCCTTCCACCAACTTCCTGCTAGCTTCGCAGACCATCATTGTCCGTTTGAGCCCCCAGCCATCAGAACAGGCCGAGCTGCAGGGAGACGTAAGTCGAGCCACGCGCACCTCAGGTGCAGGGTGCGGGATTCACAAAACAAAGGATAGACTCAGCCATCTGCCCTGCTAGAGCCTAGACAGGGCCAGAAGGGTGGAGGAACCCAGTGCACACAGGGTATCTGGAAAGGTCGGGCTTTTAGACTGCTAAAGCATAAAGCAAAAAGCAGAGTCAGAGACGCAGCCAGACCCAGTGGAGAGTCCAGAGACATAAA
>PVLC010032875.1:0-17559 GCA_004027655.1 Graphiurus murinus
AAAATCTGAAGGAATTTTCACAAAATATTTCTATAACTAGTAAGAGAGTTCAGCAAGTGTATATGCTAAACATACAAATAACAAATAAATTATATTTCTGTTTACTAGCAATGAACCCATGGACACCAATAAATAAAAATACATGATTTACAATCACTCAAAATAAAATATAACAAACAAACAAAAAGAAACTCTATCTATCTGGTATCTTATATATAACTATTAACTCACAATGAATCACAGACTTGAAAGTCAAATGTAAAACTATTAAAAATTTAAAAAACATTCAGGGAAAATATTCAGAATCTGAGGCTTAGATCCCAAAAGCAGGCCCACAAAAGGAAAATTTGATAAGTCAAAATTTTATCAAAATTAAAGACTTCTATTCTGTCAAAGACCCTGTTTAGAGGATGAAAAGATAAGCTATAGACCGGGAGGAAGAACTTTTGCAAATCATATATTTGAAAATGAATAGTGTCTTAAATGTATAAGAAACTTTTAAAGATTACCTGTGTACTCATACATTGCTAGTAAGACTGTAAAGTGGTGAAGCGTCTTTGGAAAAGTTTGACAGTTCTCCCCTAATTAAACATGGAGTGACCATATGATCACAATTCAACTTCTAGGTATATACACAATAGAACTGAAAAGATGTGCACACAAAAATTTGTAGATGAGTGTCTATGATATCATTCATAATAGCCCTCAAGTGAAAAATACTTAAATGACTGATGAATAGATAAACAAAATCTGGTCTATTCATACAATGAATATTATTTAACCACAAAAAGGGATGAAGTACAGATACATGCTACAGTAAACCTTAGAAGATAAGCCAAGTAAGAAGCCAATTCCCAAAGACCATGTACTATATGACTCCATTTTATATTAAATGCTCAGAATAAACATATCCATAGAGAAAAAGCAGATTAACAGTTGCCAAGGGCTAAAGGAGGAGGGAATGGGGAATGACTGCTAATGGATACAGATTTGGGGGCTTTAACATGGTTTGGAGTTATATAACATGCAATCGTTACATAACCTTTTGGATATACTGGAAGCCACTGAATTATAGGCTTTAGAAGAGTGAATTTTATGATATTTGGATTATGTCTCAATTTTTTTTAAAGTTCACTGGTAAGAAAACAACAATCCAATTGGAAAATGGCAAAATACATTCTCCAAAGAGAGTATACAGATGGCAAATAAGTACATAAAGATATTTGTCATCATTAGTCATTAGGGAAAAGCAAATGAAAATCACAATAACATATCCCTACACACCTGTAGAAATAACTAAAATAAAAAGTAGTGACAACATTGCTGAAGAGGATGTGGAAAAACTGTGTCACTCACACATTGCTGGTGGGAATGCGAAGTGACATAGTCCCTCTGGAGAATAGTTTGGCAGTTTTGTAAAAAACTAAACATGCAACTAGTGTATGACCCAGCAGTCATATTCCTTGTGTTTAATTTCCCAGATAAATGAAAAGTTATGTTCATGTAAAAGCCTATGCATGAATGTTTATAGTAGCTTGATTCACTGTAGTCCCAAAGTAGAAGCAACCCAGATACCTTTCAATGGGTTAACTAAACAAACTATACCTACACCATGGAATACTATTCAACAGTTTTAAAAAAAGTACTACTGATACAACCACCCAGATAAATCACAACAACCCAGATAAGTCTTCAGAGAATTGTTCTAAGTGAAAAAGAGAAAGCCAATTGCAGTGATGGAAATGTTCTGCCACCTGACTGCATTGACATCAACATCCTGATTTTGATAATGTACTATGTTACAAGATGTTAATTTGGAAAATTGAATGAAGTATAAATGGAATCCCTATTATTTCTTACAATTATATGTGATTCTACAAATACTTCAAAATAGAGAGTTTAGTTAAATAAAAACAGAGGAAGAAAAATATTTTTTGTCTGAAAACTATTCCATGATTGCAAGTTCATTCTCTCTCTTCTCTCTTCTCTCTTCTCTCTTCTCTCTTCTCTCTTCTCTCTTCTCTCTTCTCTCTTCTCTCTTCTCTCTCTCTCTCTCTCTCTCTCTCTCTCTCTCTCTCTCTCTTTCTCTTTCTCTCCCTTCCTATATTGGGCATTGAACCCAGGGTATTTCTACTTCTGAGCTACACCTCAGCCCCATTTTTATTTTGAAACAAAGTCTCACTAAATTACCACATGCTAGCCATGAACCTGCAATCCTCTTATCTCAGCCTCTCAAGTATGGGGATTACAAGTGTGTGCTGCTGTGCCTTGCCCAAGTTGCACTCTCACCAATAGAGTAGGTGTGGATGTCTGTCCTAGGATACCTTACAAAGGTGTGGCATGCACTGCTACTTTTGTAGGTGAAAAATGGTACCTTGTTGCCTCTACTTGCATTTATGTATTAGTGAAGTCGAACATTTTTCATTTAAAAAAATTAATTAGCTAGTTAATTAATTAATTTTTGTGGTACTGGGGATTGAACCCAAGAACATTCTAGCCCTGGAGATTCAACTCAAGAGCAGTCCACCCCTGAGCCATTCTACCCATACCTATTTTATTTTTTATTTTGAAACAGAGTCTTCCTAAGTTGATGAGGGTCCTCCTAAATTGCTGAGGCTGGTCTCAAACCTGTGAGCCTCCTGTTTCAGCCTCTCATGTACTGGGCTTACAGTCATGTGCCACCACACCTGGCTGAGGCTGAGCATTTTCAAGTGTTTATAAATGAGTTCTATCATTCTATGATTAGTCTGTTCATCAGGAACCCCAGGGATTCCTCTGACTCTTCATGTGTAACACAATGAGCACAGGAGAAGTATGAGCTGGTTAAAAATTGATCGTAATTTGTTAAAAGTTACAGTAAAATTAACAGACAGATTTGGGTGTTAGGAGAACACTGAGGTGAAATATAACCCAGAAGTTGGAAGGATGAGCAGCATACCAAAACAAAGTCAAAGGTGAGGTCTAGATATGATTTGGGCCTGTGGGAAAAATCAGGAAATGCTTTCTGTGGAGTCAACATTATAGCAGGGACTTTACAGGTGAAGAGCTGTGTCTCATCTTCCTGGTGGAAAAAAAGCAGCAGGGAAATGGGAAAACATACAAAAATTGTGCAAGAATCAAATAGTACAAAAAACAGTTGGGCAGAAAACTCAACTGGAGAGCAGCCCAGGGCATGATTTAAATCCCAGGAGCAATAGGACTTAAATCCTATTGTCTCAGTGGAGACCTAGCCTTTAAAACAAATATGGGCTGGAGGTAGATCAAAGGTGCATGTGACTGGGCTGTAAATTGCGGAATGCAGATATTGGCAAATGTCTGTGCACTTTCATTGTTGAATGAAAGCAAAAAGAATTATTTGCACTGTGTATACCAGGACTGAAGATGCAAGTGGAAGTGCTAGGTTCTTTTTTTGAAAAACAGTGTAGAGTTAGAAATGAAGAAAAGGTGATTTCTGCAGGCCAAATTTCACAGTCTGTAAAACTATAGAGAACCCTCCTATGAATACAAATGGTTAATTAGAATCTAAATTATACCTAGAAGGAAGGAAAATAGGCGATCTTCCCGAATCTGTGTGTTGCAGAGCAGTAAAGAAAGGCTTCTATGTCTAATCCTCTATCCTCAGCACGAGTCTCCTCTGAAATATTCCTAAGACCTTGAACAAATTCTTCTTGGATACTGCCCTTGGAGATTCGTTTTCCTATTTTTAATTCTCACCCATAGATCCTAGCCCTCCCACTGGAACCACACGGTGACAATAATAATTTATATTTAATGAGTGCTGACTAGGTGATGCTATGCATATTATTTTCTTCACTTCCTACAACCTTAGCAACAGGTAGTTTTTACTGATGCTTTCCAAATGAAGAAATGGATGGCAGAAGAGCTTGTGTAGCACTTCTGAGGCAGTGTAAGGGGACAGCCAATACTAAGCCCAGGTCTATCTGCATCTCTGGCTCTTTTGAACATTTTGTAGGTCCCGCTAAACTGCCTCAGTTGTCTAAGCTGCTGTCCTTTTGAGAGTTCTCTAGTCTTGGGAACAATTTGTAAGTTGTTCCATAAGAATTACATATTTCCACCATTAAAATATTGTCATATCTGCCTCTGGTGATTTCTTTATGAAAGTATAGTCAGCTGACACCAAAGGACAGACAGCTGGATTTCAGATTGCACAAACTGCTTTGGGTTTGCTTATTAATAGGTGTTTAACAAATGTCTGGCAGACTTGTGACAGAGTTTGGTTGGAGACCTGCTTTTGTTATAACCTGGTAGGGACTTTGCAGTCAGGTAAATGATCTCATCTGTCACTAACTATTATTGACCAAACTATTTATCATTATCCACAGAAAACAAACAAAGGAGCTCAGAGTCAGTGAATGATCACACTGGCTCAAGACAGTGAGCGACAATTGGTCTTCAAGACAGAGTTCCAGGAGTGAACCATGATGTGAACAGTGATCTGATTGGTGTAGAATGGAGGAAGGAGAGCCACTTCCTCTCCCTGGATGTGTTCTTCTTACACTGCCCAAGACTTCGGCCCAGCTGTGACCCTGTGACCTCCAAGGGAGCTTTGAGGACTCTGCCTCCAGTCTAGCCATTTTTTTTTTATTAATTGGTGCATTGTAATCATACATCTTTGTTAGGTTCAAGCTGATAAAGGCATATATGCACACATTTCTCAATTAACCCCTTCCCCAATTCCCACTCTACTCCCTTGCCCTCCCTCCTTCTCAAGTTCAGTTTAGTGATTGATGTATTTGTGAAAGTACATCATGTGCATTAGGGTACCCCCCATCCCCCACCCCCCGTCCATCACCTTCAGTTAAGTCAACTTCTTTGCTTATCTAGGGTTTCTCCTTTTTTGTCTGGCCATTTTTGAGCTAGCTGTGGATCCATCTCTACCCTAGAAGAGGGGCTGGGAGCTTTTTGTTCCATCCAAAGACAGCTTTTCTATGTAGAAATGACTATTCAAGCACTTATTGTGTTTTCCGAAATTGATACTCATTTTATTAAAGTCACCAATGTTTAATAAACTCATTCTTCCCTAAGCTTAAAGTCCAATTTATAAATCTTGTTCTATTTATGCCTAGCAATTTTAGCACTCACTCTAATGGCCTTTGAACAATACTTAATCCTATTTAACAACTAGCTAATTAAATATTCTCACATATCTTACACTGCACTTGTAAGTGTAATATATTTTATTTCCCTTTAGAGTAATTTGATTACCTGATTGGCAAACTTTCCCAAGTAATAAGAACTCATGTAAGTCAAATAAATTAAGCTTATAAATGTTGTGAACCCTGAGTTCTTTAAGTGTTACAATATTTGTATTGTATATAAGGTTAATAAGAATTTCACTATAAACCACCAGTCTGAATTTATTACTTAATTATGTATTTAAATTGAAATTGTACTATCACTAAAATGCAATTCTTAAACATATAAGTAAATAAAGTATTGAATATTAAGTTTTCTTAATTTGTAGATGTTAATTTATAGTTGTGGGTGTGTGTTAATGGGGCTTGACCATGGGGGGGTCTACCTCTGAGCTGCACTCCTAGACCTATTTTATTTTTTATTTTGAAACAGTGTCTCACTAAGTTGCTGAGACTGGCCTTGAACCTGTGATCCTCCTCTCTCAGCCTCCCAAGTATTGAGATTACAGGTGTGCACCACAACACCTTGTTTATGGGGTTTAAATTTTCTAAAATATTTCTCTGCTCAATTTTCAATTCTGAGATTGAAAATCTCTTACCTCTTAAAGAGGGCAAGTCTCATCCTAGTTTACCTAGATTCTAATGACTAGAGCTTTGGGCTGGACCCTGATGGAATGCAGCAAATCTCATTTATACTAGATTTTCATAGTTTCAAGGAAAGTGTGCTCCTGTGGTCATATCTTTAGATTTAACCCATGTCCATCACTTATTTCTTCCTGAATTTCTCACAGAAATCTGTAGCTCCCCAGCTCTTGCCAAAGAGATCACATGATTGGCTCTTTGTCTCTCAAGATATGGAAATTTTTTTCCATGGGACCTAAGGATCTTTGAATGTGGCTGGCTCTCTGCATTCTTTTTCATCGACATTCTGATATTACAACTATTAAAATGGATTTTGGATGTCTCCTGTGTGACTTGAAGGCATAGTAGATATGGTATGTCTACTGATAGGATCTGTTTTACACACTTTATCACTGGTCTTTATCTGGTCTGACTTACTGTCATGCGATCATTTGGTATGCTCCCTCTGCTCTCCTCTCCAGCTCCCTGTCATCCTTGGATTTGATAAACTTCTGCCCCTTCTCTGAGGCATTGATAGAAGTTGTGACCGGAACAGAAGGCCGTGTGGCACTTTGGGAAGTCTCTCTGCAGTTTGTCTTTGGTTTATAAACCAGCCTCCTTTGGAACACCACACCTGCCCGTGCACGGGCTCATTGGAGAGCTCACTAAGGCCTGACTCCTGTGTTTCACTCCAGAGCCTAACGGGCTGCCACAGGAATCCCAGCCTATTTAACAAGTTCCTCAGGTGACTTCTGAGCAGCTGTTCTGGCACTAGTCCAAACACTAGCTTTCAAAACTGCATCCTCTATTTCTGTTTCAACTACAAGAACAGAATGAAATACTGTCAAGTGCTTTGCTTAGGTCCAGACTCATTAGGTCTATGGCAACTCTGCTTATCTGTGGAGTCACCACAGCCATAATGGAAACAGGAACCTGACATGACTTTTCCTTGTGGTGTACATGAGCTCTGAAAGATCATCTCCCATCTCCCCACGACCTCAGGAAGCTTCCCTGGAATGGTTGTTATGCTCACCAGTGTTCAGTCTTCAGTATCTACCTTTTTTTTCTCTTTAGGGGGCATAGTAGTGCATGCCTGTAAACCCCAGTACTTGGGAGGCTAAGACAAAGGATTGCAGGTTCAAAGCCAGCTCAGCAACTTACCAAGACCCTGTTTCCAAATAGAAAATAAATAAAGTCAGGCTGGGAGTGTAACTTGGAGGTAGAATGCTCCTAGATTCAATCCCCAGCACCACAAAAACAAAAAGAAAACAAACAAACAACAACAAAAAAGTAAGCCCTTTCCTTCCATTTGTGTCCCTCTTCCCCCATCAAGTCTTGTAGCATTGTCTCTGGTGTACCTGGTTGATTTTTTAGCAATTATCTGTGATGAATCAGGGAGCTTGTCAGCTTTTTCTTATCTACAAATGTACATTTTCCAGGCCTGAAGAAATAAAGCACAGACAATTATATTGTAAAAATAAATACATGCATACATACCAAAGAGAATTTGTGCAAAGATATGCAAATTAAACTCCAGGCCAACAACTCTGGTTGTCTTGGACCTTGAAGAATAAGTCACATGGTGTTTATCTGAGCAGCACTTACACGAGATGAACTTTCTGCATTTGTGATTGATGGTGCTTCTTGGCCTCTGCTTTTCTCTTCCTATTCTTATTTCATCCATTATTCCTACAACTCTGGCCTTTTCTTCCACTACTGCTTACCTTGACTACCTTCTTTCTCAGTTATTCTCATTTAAACATTTAGCATAGGAATGCATCTTATCCTAGGGAAAATACTAGTACCAGAATATCACCTCTTGTGTGAATACCTTTTCTAGATTCCCACTTAATTGACTAATCATGCATAACTGACCAGGTCACTTCTTGGACTTGGAGGAAGAGGGAGGACTTCCTTCTGGAGATTAGCATGAGATCAGGTGCCAGAGGGGCTTGCATAAAAGTCTGCCGGGGATTGCTATAGTCTAAATGTTGGTGTTCCCCCAAAATTCGTATGTTCATATAGGGGCTTTGAAATGTGGAGAATTTCAGGCAGCTCCACTTTTAGGAATGGAATTAGTGCCTTCTTAAAGGAGGCAGGAGGAATCTGCTTTGCCTGTTCCATTATGTCAAGACACAGATTCATCCCTTCTGCCATGTGAGGGTGCTGTCTGTGAGGATGCTATCTGTGAGGAAGGGGTCTCACCAGAGACTGGCTCTGCTAGTGTCTTGATCTTGGACTTCCTAGCCTTTAGCGCTGTAAGAAATAAACTCTATCTCTGGTAAGTTACCTAGTCTACCATGGTAGGGATTGACAAACAAGGAATTTGTGACTTGGGAGGCTGAGGAAGGAAGGTCAGCTTGGGCAGATTAGTAAGACCTTGTCTCAAAATAAAAAATGAAAAGGGCTGGGGATGTAACTCAGTGGTAGAGTACCTTGGGTTCAATCCTTAATGCTACAAAATTTCTTCCTTCCTTCTTTCCTTCCTTCCTTCCTTCCTTCCTTCCTTCCTTCCTTCCTTCCTTCCTTCCTTCCTTCTTTCCTATTAAATAAAATCACACACATGGACTCTGCTTCAACTATGCTCCTGGTCTCTCCAGCAGTTTCCTCTCTTGAGAACTCACTTAAGACAAGTTGACTTTTCCCAATTATCAAGATTCTCTATTGAATATTGGTAACCTTCTACTACTAGAGTAGGTGGAAAATCTCCTCTCTGTTGGAACATTGTAATACACAAAATTCTATGGGTTATAATGAATGATAGTCTCAGGCACAGTGCCATCTCACAAACCTTAATAAGGAAGGAGCTACCAAAATATCAGAACATGTTCTTCAAACTTGCCAAAGTCCTCATTCTTCTAGCATCTTAGCACATACTTTATAGGGAAGGTTTGTACAGAGGCAAAAGCAACATATACTCACTCTGATCAGCTAAAACCTTCATGTATAACCAGGAAAGAAATATTTTTTTTTAAATATCCAGGTATCACAGAACCAAATGATGTTCTCAATCAAGGGTACCACCCCTAAGCATGGTAGGCCGCCAGGCTCACTATACTTCATTCATATGAGATCAAAATAGCAGTATAAATCTTTCTGCTGGATGTTTAGTTAGTTGTTGTTGAGGTTTCTCCTTTTCTTTCCTTCTTTCCTTTCTTTCCTTTCTTTCCTTCTTTCCTTTCTTTTCTTTCTTTCTTTCTTTCTTTCTTTCTTTCTTTCTTTCTTTCTTTCTTTCTTTCTTTCTTCAAACATGGCTGCATTGCCCCACAAATGAGATTTTGGGGGACATTTTAAGTCCAAACCATAATACTGGCCAGCCACCTAACTCAAAACTCTTTAATTCCAGCAGGGAAAAAGTATGCACTAGCATGCCTTACCCAAATTAAAAACTCTCTGGTGCATATTTAGATAAGGATATTTGAAGCTATTGCTCATCGGTGGGTTTCTAATAAGGGTGCTACATGTGCTAATTAACACCCCTGCAGTGTTCATTTGCACACATATGCACAATGCTGAATAGAAACAGATTTTACAAAAAACAATAGAGATGACAGTCTCCTCACAGAGGTCCTTCCCTCTGTCCCTCACCTGGTTTCCCTCGGTAACCCTGCAGCAACTAGTAGAGCATCCCCCTGCTTCAGGGCTCCATTCACCCCTCTTTTCCTTTTCTTCCTAGCTTCCTTAACTTCACTCCAACTTCTACTGTATCCAAAAGTTCAGTTTTAAAGACTTTTCTCTCATAAAAGACCTGCATGATCCATCAGTAAAAGAGCTGTTTATATTTTTAACATGGGTCCAAATCTTGAACATCCAAAAAACTGGCTCTACTTTTCCAGTATAAGGAGGTCTGAGTCGTCAGAAACACAATCTCTTGATCCACTGCCCAAGAGGAACAGGAAGGATTCATGTTCCATCTGGGGAATATTGCTTTATGTCTTAGAATATGCCAAGAAGTAAAGAATGAGTTGAGATTTTTATCTCCAATACTCATTAATTCATATCCTGAATCCCCTGTAATCAGCTTGCTGTTACAAGTGACTGCATAGGTAGTAAAAGGGTGAGTGGGGAGGAAGTAGGAAGGTACATGCCTCCAAGGAGGGAGGGCACATGGGTGGGGGCAGGAGGATGTAGGAGGAAGGAGTGGGGATGTGGTTGGGCCTGGAGCAGAGAACATATTTATGACATTCTAAATATTTCCCATGAGAATTCTCTGGTAATCCAGCTGCCTGAGTCTCTTCTTTCTTTTCTCCCTCAAATGTGACTTTGCTTATTACACCACTAAGAATTCTATAATTCTGGAGAAAGGGAGGCCATTTTAAGTAGAAGCAAATAGCACTAAGCTTTTGCAAATTCTTATTACAATGCTAACCAGTGAGTTTTCTAAGGTTTTGAACTATCTCATTATAGCAGAAGACACTGTATGCGGAGAAGATTGACAATGACAGAAATGAGACTTGGAGGGAAAATAAAAGTAGAATTTCTGATTGCTGGATCAAATTGAAATTCTGAATAAACAGACAATCAGATTATTCTGTAGTAGAGGCAAGGTATAAATGTATAATTTTGTAGTTCTTATTCCAGGGATCACAGTGGGAGAATTGTTGGCTAAAAAAAATGGAATTATGTTAATTGAAGAAGGATGTAAATAAAATTGCCAATTAGAAGGTCAATGTTGAGAACTTAATGAACCTCCTTAGTCTCCTGGAGCACTTGATTTTTAGCAATCTTAAGGAAGAGAGTAAAGTGGGTATCTGCTATCCATCACACACACATGCACACCAGCCACCTAATTTCATAACACCTGCAGCCACTCATAGTTTCAAGTTTAGGGAGATGTTTCACTTAAAAAAAATCTAGAGTTTTTGCATATATTTGCATGTTGACTTTTAAACATATGAAATTATATATACAAAAGTTGCGTTTGATTGCATGCTACTGTTTTGTAGACCAAACTCAATTTAAAGAATTGGCATGTAGAAGGAATTCTAAATTGATCAGATTTTGGAGTATAGAAGAAAATAAAACACATTGGGATACCTTGACTTAATAGAAATAGAGATTCATGAATGAAACCATTAAAAAAGAAACTTAAACTATAAACAGTTGAATCAGGTCAACTTTCAAAATATCCTTTCGTTTACTGTTACCTGCAATTCTGTATTCAATTCAATAACATAAAATAATTTTTTTCTCACTCCCCCTGGGAACTCTGGGAGATTTCTCAAGTTTATTGTCAGCTGTAGAAGCACCTGACATGAGTTAGATGTAGACACTAGTGAAGTCTTGATATTATAAATGTCATTGAGATTGATTTTTATATGACTGCTGTCACTTTGTGGAAATGAAATACAAAGCAATTGATTTCAATAAAGTTATCAGGGGGTGCTGCCTCCTTCTTGGCTTTCCATTTCTTCTAAAAGAAGAGTGTGTGTGTTTTGGTCTCTTACCAAATGCCCTTGATTGACCTCCCTCATTTCCAGAATTCACATAGCAACTGTTGCTATATTTTTCAGAAGTAGGTTTTTTTCCCTTTCTTTTTCTAACTGTAAAAGCAAAATATAACTGAAATAACAAGTTCAAATGTTCAAAGAAGGTAAAAATGTCCTAAAATCACACAGCCAAGGGGTAGCCTTTTTATTTTGTAGGGGTTTTTTTTACTTGCATAAATAACATATACACACATTTTTCTTATTTTCAAAGGTTTTTTTTTTTTTTTTTTTTTTTTTTTTTGCGGTACTGGGGATTGAACTCAGGGGCATTCTACCTCCGAGCTATACCCCCAGCCCTATTTTTTATTCTTTATTTTGAAACCGGGTCTCACTAAGTTGCGGAGGGCCTCACTAGGTAGCTGAGGCTGGCCGCGAACCTGGATCCTCCGGTCTCAGCCTCCCGAATGCTGGGATTACAAGCGTGCGCCACCACGCCCGGCTTCAAAGGTTGTTTTAAATGTACTGAATGCAACTTAATTTTTTTCTACTTAGAGACATATTGTGAACATTTTTTATGCCAGTTTATTATGCATCTCTCTCTTGTTTTGGATGTCTGCTTATTAATTTGATTTTTACTATACTATAATTTTAATTAACTAATACCATATTGATAGACTATTTGTTAGTGTGTGTGTGTGTGTGTGTGTGGGTAGTGGTAGAGGGGATTGAACCCAAGAGTACCTCTGAGCTATACCACCAGTCCTATTTTATTTTTTATTTTGAAACAGGATCTCATTAAGTTGAGGAATATCTTGAAAAGTTGCTGAGGTTGGCAGTGAACCTGTGATCCTCCTGTATCAGCTTTCCAAAGTACTGGGATTGACACCATACCTGGATTTTGATATATATTTGAATTATTTATCAACAGTTATAATTATAATTATTCAATAAACAAACTTGTGTAAATTTTCTTTGTGCCTATGTATGGATATTGGAGTGCGGAAAGAGGCTAGAATGTTTTTAGAAATGAAGGAAAAAACATGAGTGAAATTAAGGTTTTCAAACCTTCTTGCAAACTATTCCCCAGAAAGATGGCACTAATTTATGTAACCACCACTAGGCTTCCTAGTCTAGGTTTACTGTGCTAAACCACTGCAGAAGATATGACCCAACTTTCTTTATTTGAATATATGCTTAATATTCTGGGTTACTATACCATAATTTAATTAACTATTTTATGTTTACTATGCTAAATCCTGCAGAGGGTATGATGCTACATCCTGGGTACTCCGTGACATACAGAGCTATACCCTTGCCCCACAGAGCTCACAGGGCCACGTGTGCTGCCCAACTGTACTAGAACGCAAGTCAGTCAGCTAAGAAAAAGGCAAATAGTCCCATGGTCTGGACTTCAAACCAGTGAAGCCCTTTTCAGCAATGAAGCTTTACTGGTTGTGCTTGGGGCTTTTTCTCGGAACTTCTGGATCCATTTCAATTTACTGGTGAAATTCCAAACCTCAGGAAACTGGTTTTTCTAAGATGGAAGGGGACCAGGATGGAGAGGGATGTGGTCTACTTTTGCAAAACAGAAACTAGAATTCTGCTCTTATTTCCAGTTCTTATTAAGCAATGCTGCTTTTTTAGCTTTCAAATTCCAAATGCTCTGCAACACACACACACACACACACACACACACACACACACACACACACGCATCTACATTAATATGTGTGTCCTATAAAGCACATTTATTCATTCACTGATTCCCATTCATCCAACAACATGAAACTGCTACATGCCAGGCATTGGGCTAGATGAAGTGAGAGATGAAGTGGTGGTGAGGCTTGTGTCCAAGCTGAATTCCATGAACCCATCTCTAGAGCCAGCCAAGATTGCTAATTATCCAGAAACGTTTCTCTCCACCACTCCCTTTACATCTCTGCTTCATGGACATTTTACCTCCCAGAATTCAAGATGAAGTAGAGAAAATTACTATTAGCAAATTAACAAGCATAAGAGACTTGCTATGCCTAAGGCATTAGGCTAAATATCATAGGAATATAAAGATGAGTAAGACACAATCCCTGTCCTCAAAGAACTTATCTTGTTGTAAGGAAACAGACAGGCTTAAGACAATCCCTGATGAGTCTTGAATTGTAGCTCCACAAGCACAGCATTATGAGGTTAACACAAATGAAACAGATTCTCATTAGGAGATGTGGTGGACAGAATGATTCCACAAAATGTCCATGCTCCAACCCCTTGGAACCTATAAATATGTTACTATTAATGGTAAATGGACTTTTAAAAATTAATCTTTTATTGGTGCATTGCAATTGAACATCATAGTGAGATTCGCAGTGATAAATTCATACAAGCACGCATTGCTTGGACTGTTTCCCTCCCTATACCTTCCCCCTATTGCCCCATATGTGATTGTGAGATTTATGGTGATACATTCATATATGTAGATAGCATTATTTCCTCCCCCAATCCACTTCCACTATTATTCTAGACTCTCATTTTCATGAGGTCTGTGAAAAAGGAATCTGGAGGCATGATTGAGAATCTTGAAATGAGGAGATTTCTTGGAATATCTGGGTAGACCCAAAGAAATTATAAGTATTCTTATAAAGGGAGGCAGGGAGGACAGAGGAAAAAGCACTTAATAAGAGAAGCAGAGAAATTTTAAAGATGTTACCCTATGGGGTTTTTAAAAATATTTTTATTGGTGCATTGTAATTATACATCATCATGAGATTCAAAGTGATACAAACATTCATTCACGTACAACCACTGTAGAGATCAGCATGCAGGTTCCTCAGAAGCCCAGGAATGGAACCACCATAGGACCCAGCTGGACCCTGCTGGTTTTAAAGATGAAAAAAGAGCCAGAAGCCAAGGAACTCAGGTGAGTCTAGAAGATGTAAAAAGCAAGGAAATGGATTCTCTCCCCAGAGCCTCGTGAAGGAGTGTACACCTGCTGGTATTTTGATTTTAACCCACGGAAAGTCATTTTGGAATTTTTATTTCCATAACTGTAAGATAATAAATTCATGCTGTTTTAAACCACTATGTTTGCGGTAATTCATTACAGCAGCAATTGAGTACAGAGGGTTTAGAGAGTTTAAATGGAGGGTGGGATTTCAGTGGAATCTTGAGTCATCAATAGGATTCTATAAGCAGAAATGAAAAAAAGGGAATTGCGGTCAAGAGAACAACAAGGGCAAAGGTGCAGATATGAGAAAGTACCAGCTGTGTAGATTTTAGAGACCACAGGAGCTGTGAAGGGAGAAACCTGGAAGGCAAATACATGAACGACCGCACCTGGCCTTGAATACTCAGTGTCCAGGCTGGATTCAGGATGGGCATGAAGGGGATCACTCTTGAGCAAGGCCTAGGAAAAATAATTGGAGTCCTAGAGGTTCAAGTGGAATTGGGTGAAAAAGCATTGGGGGAAGGACTGGCCAAGGGTAATGGCATATGTGAGGGGCAAAAATGTGGCCGCAAGAATGAACGGGATGCTTTGGGAAGCAAGCAAGCAGGCCAGCTTAGAGCAGGTTAAGAAGCAACTCTAATATGGAGCCAAGGTGTTGGAACTTTTGAGTTCAAAGGCTGAGCCCTGAAGACAATTCGTTGTCTGTATGCTTTTGTTCTGTGTAGAATGAGTATACAAAGCCACCAACCACAGTGCCATTTAGCTGCCTCCGGGGCTGGCTAGTGAGTGACATGGACAATTCTTGATGCAGGAAGAAGGGAATACCTAAAAGGCCTTGGGGTGCACAGCTCACTTATCTGAACTTGTAATTTTGCTTGGAATGCAGATAACTGACATATAAGGTTTTGAGGCCAGGGTGGCATTGTGGGATAGATAGAATGGCAAAGAAGCTCTTCAGAGCTACATAGTGCAATGGAATGAACTATCCTAGAAGTCAGGATCTCTCTCTCTCTCTCTCTCTCTCTCTCTCTTGCTCTCACTCTCTCTCCTCTCCTTTCTTTCATACTGGGGATTGAACCCAAGGGAGTTCTAACTCTGAGATACACCCCAGCCCAATTTTATTTTTTGTTTTTGAGACAGGGTCTTACTAAGTTACTGAGGGCCTCACTAAGTTGCTGAGACTGGCCTCAGACCTACAATCCTCCTGTCTCAGCCTCTCAAGTACTGGGATCACAGGTATGCACCACCATGCTTGGCTTAGAAGTCAGGAACTTCAGTTACACACAGATTTCCAGTAATGAACTACAAGATCTTTGATGAATCTCCTTCTGTCTGTCAGACTGCCTCACTTATAAAATAAGGGGTCTGAGATGGGCTGTGTTTGGCAGTGGTGCAGATGCAGTTTGATGGTGCGTTTCACTTAGACTCTATGCCTAGAACTCTGAGCGTAGGGGCTAATGCAGATGCTTTTAACATGCAACATTTTAAGACAAAGTCCCTCTTCAACCATTCATCACTAAGTAGCCACGTGCCTTGGTTTTTGTTTGCAAACAGTAGAACATGAAGCAAACCTCATTTGCTATTTGGTCCAACAGCACCAGCTTGGATTCTAGAGCCAGGACTGACTGACATCATTGCTAAGTTGCCAGGTGGGAGGCAGAAGACACTGTTGGGTGGGTGGCATTCTTGAGAACATGGTCTTTGCTGAAGACTGAGAGAAGGGAGCCAGAAAATTAGACCACAGAAAGGATGCTTTGGTCACTCATGTAGAGCCACTGCACAAAAGCAAATAACTTAGAGTAAGGATCCAGGAAAAGTTCTCCCATATTATAAGAAAAAACAACTTGGCCTCAACAAATTTGCAGAGGCTTCTCCTTGGAAGTTCATATTTATGACCAGCACTGAATTTTTTACAGCTATCTATCTATCTATCTATCTATCTATCTATCTATCTATCTATGGTTCTGGCGATTGAGCCCAGGGGCATTCTTCTTCTGGGCTATTCTCTAGGTTCTATTTTATTTTATGTTTTTTTGAAAGAGTCTTACTAAGTTGATACGAGTCTCATCTATTTGCTGAGGCTGTCCTCGAACCTGTGATCCTCCAGTCTCAGTCTCTCACTCCTGGCAGCAAGAATGTTTTTAATCAGCTATAAGCTAAGTGCTCTTGTGGCTGTGGCCTAGACTAACACTGGAGATACAGGTTTCAAGGATCACCCAGGGTCACTGTTGAGAATTCAGTTTGTTTATTTTCTTGGAAAATGATAGAATACCAGGCCCTTTCCTTGAGATGAGATGGAACAGGGAATTTGGTAAGTTTTAGAGTTAATTCAAGTTCAGAACCTGACAGCAGAGTGATATTGACACAGGAAAATCTTTCTGACAGCTAAATGCAAATAAATATACAGAAAATGCTGTCTTTCTTTCCTAGAAAACCTCAGTGGTGGTACAGCTTTGAAGAAGCCTTCCTAGCAGATTTAATTAAACCATTTCTTGTGGTCAGGTCTAGTTTCTTTTCTTTTTCTTTCTTTTTTTTTTTTGTGTGTGTGTGTGTGTGTGTGTGTGTGTGTGTGTGTGTGTGTGTTGTGGTACCAGGTATTGAACCCAGGGGCATTCTATCACTGAGATACACCCCAATCCTATTTTATTTTTTCTTTTGAAATAGGCCATGTGCTGGTCTTGAACCTGCTATCCTCCTATTTCAGCCTCCCAAGTACTGGGATTACAAAGGTGCACCATTGTGCTTGGTGCCAGTCCAGTCTAGTTTGGTAAATCAAATAGGTCTCCCCAGGTGTAATATTCAATCAAGAAAAGTAAAGGAGCACTCAAGGTGATGCCAGGTAGCACTGCCACATAAGAACAAGGGAAAAGGAAGATAACACCATAGAAAAACATTCATTGTAAACTTTGTTATTGCTGTTGACATTGGAGAAATAAGCTGGTGCCAACTGAATGTGTTACTATATGGCCATTGGTTTTTAATTGCTACAAGACAGATTGCTTTTGACTTGGAAATCCAGAACATGCTTACCATTCACATTAAGACTCTTTTTTCTGGCCTACTTGATGTTTAGGCCAGTGGTATTCTTTGTCCAGAAAGTAAAATTCAGAAAACTCTGAGGAGTCTCTGCAGTAAACTGTGAGGCAAGTGACATGTCAGAATTCTGATGCTTCATGCAATTTCCTCTGTCACCATTAACAGGAAGAATGAAGTGCCGGAAGTCTGCCAGAGGAATGTTCAGTGTGTGTCTGAGTGCTTTGCCTTGAGTGCATTTGAATGAAGTATTAGATGCCCAGAGGTAGCTGGGAAGTTGAGTGCACCGAACAGATTCGCCTGCAGTGCAGCTTGTCATCTCTTAACCAAGTTCTTGTGTGCTGGGCCATAGAGACCAGAGGCTGCCTTCTTTTCATGGCTT
>PVLC010032876.1:6645-17995 GCA_004027655.1 Graphiurus murinus
AAAAAAAAAAAAAAAAAAAAAAAAAAAGTGGGTTTCGTTTGTCCCATTTTGTTTATTTTATTTATTGGTACTAAGGATTGAGCCCAGAGACATTCTACCTCCAACCCTTTATTTATTTGTTTTCAAACAAGGTCTCACTAAGTTGCTGAGAGTCTAAGTTGCTGAGGCTGGTCTTGAACGTGTGATCCTCCTGTCTCAGCCTCCCAAGTAGTCATTTGTCCCATTTTTTGGATGCAGAAAATGAGGATCCATGCTGGGCGTGGTGGTGTGCACTTGTAATCTCAGTACTTGGGAGGCTGAGACCGGAGGATCACAGGTTCGTGGCCAGCCTCAACAACTTAGTGACCCTGTTTCAAACTAAAAAATTAAAAAATTAGGGCTGGGAGTATAGCTTGGAGGTAGAATACCCCTAAGTTCAATCCACAATACCACAAAAAGAAAAGAAAAAAAAGTGAGGCTCCATGATGGAAACTCATAAGGATGGACTGAAATAGTCTTTTAAGGTTCTATCAGGACCTGCCATTCAGGCAACTAATACTACAAACAAAGTACAGGGAGAGGTAGAAAGATCAAGAGCAGGAGAATTTATTAAGTCCCAAATGGATAGCTACCCTAAGTGGAAATTGTGTACCTAACAACACATGGCTTTAAGCTGTTTTTAGGTAAGTAGATTTTCATCTTCTAATTCCAGTTCTCAGAATTTCTGCTTTGAGAGTTTTAGAGTTTTTTAGAGCCCTTCTAAAATATAAGAAAATAGTTTAAATGGAATAAGACAACTTTCAGTCTAGTTACAGTCAGAATTTTACTAACTTGGAATTCAGTATTTAGTAAACAAGGGCTATCTTGAGATATGACATTTAGCTCATGTAAGTCATATATTTTGTTTAATAAAGACTTTAAAATTACTTCTGGCCTTTTGGAGTTAGGGTACAATGTCTTTGTTACCTTTTCTACCCTTCTTCTCCTTCACTCACTGGAAAAACGTGATCTTCCCGTATAGTAACTGGGTTGAATGTGGATGATGATGGTGGGGTGGGGGATCTTGTTTTTCCAAAGGAATAGTAACCAGATTGGAAAACAACCAGGGTTACCTAAGCCCCAGCCAGATCCTGGGCGGATCCACTTGCTTACAGCACACATAGGGATATATAGCGATGTATTTGACTATTAGAGGTGAGAGCATTTTGGACACCTCCCGAGACCTCTAAGATAGTCACACAAACAAGATTGCACACCACTGCTGCTGTCGAATCACGTTTTTGTCCGGTCCTTACCATCCTGTACCACCAGGGCTCAACCTGAGTAATTGGTTAGAGATCCCACCTCTCACCTGGGCACCTTGAAAATTTTAGATGTGAACTTTATTTCAGAAACACAATAGCTTTGTGAAGCTAGTTAATTACTTCTTTGGTCAGAAGGCCCTTGTCAAGACTCATCCAGAGGCTGAAATATTTTATTCTTTCCTGAATCTCCAGGTTTTAATGGTGGCTTTACAGACATAATTGAGCTCTCTTGCCTCCCTGTAATCAGATGGTTCTCCACACTGCAGCAGGAGGGACCTTCTTCTCCAGCTAAGTGTCACCCTTAGCTTACAGCCCTCCGTGGCTCCTTTTTAGATTTAGGGGCATCCATGTTCCTTCATGGTCTCTGGCCTCAGCTCTTGCCTCTCTTCACTCCATGCAATGTGCTGGGCTTGTTCTGGCCTCAAGGCGTGCCCTTTTCTCAACCTTGGTCCCTGCAGAGCTGCACATGGCTGTTCCTTCAGGGACTCGCCTGTCGCCTCCTTAGACGCTTCCTTCACCACCCTACCGTCACCCCCCCCCCCCATCTCCATCACATTACTGTTTTCTTTACACTCCATCAGGCTGTAGTAGAGGTTATGTTTTATTCCCCCATGTTCATGGAGATGACCTGAGTAATGGTCTATTCATGGCTATTTCCCCTGTCCCTGGCACCATGCCCGCCAGGCAGCAAATAGCATTTGGAGGATCACTGGCAACAAATGGATGAATTGAGAACCTGGAGCTGTCATCAGGAGGTAACCTGTTTTCCCTTTGCAGTGTTGATGGGAACCATTTTCAGCATTCTGCTGGTGACCGTCATCCTTATGGCATTTTGTGTCTACAAGCCCATTCGGCGTCGGTGACAGCCAAGCGAGTTCTGCCACAAGTCTCTGGGAGCAGGACAAGTTGTGTGGCACACGGGCCAGTGGAGAAGTTGGATCAGAACTTTTCTACTTGGAAATGACCTTTGGTTTGGACACTTGGTAAATGTGGAAGATTTAGAAAAACAATGTACTAGCAATGATTTTTCTTCTAACGTCTGAACACAAGTAACTGGCTGCCGAGCCTGCTTCTCAGCGTTTCTCTTTATGTGTGGGCATACTTGTTAAAAGACCTGAAGCGCCAAGGTTCAGGAGAGATTGGCTGCCCACAAGAAAGAAAACATGCTAACCCTGGGAGTGTCTGTAAGAACCACACTGGAAAGGACTGATCGTTAAAGCTTGAAATAGTAATAAGGGGAAGGCTTAATCCAGACATTCCCTGCTTTAGAGCCAGCTGGTCACAGTGGATTAAGAATCACATGTTTTCATTAGACTAAGTTGACTTAGAATGCCCTGGTTGCAGTGTCCACTGTGGAGCACTTGGCCCTCACTCCTCACCTGCATCTGGCTCTGCGCTGGGTGCTCCACTGTAGTCAGGGTTGCATTAGGAAGGCTGTCACTACTGTACCCGGGGCCTGGAAGGCTCTGAGGTTGGACTGGAAATGTTAACTAGTTGGCCCTCAGAAAAAGAATTCCCTCCTGCTCAGACACATTGATCCCCCCTGTACTGTACTGAAGTCTTTCTAGCCCACAACCTAAAACTTTTGGTAGCTTTTCACTTTGGGAATCTGAGACGTAGCAGGAATCCCTTTTCAGCCCTGGGTGTGGAGGGCTCAACCAAGAAGTGCATTTCCACTGTGTGACCTGGTGTGTGTTTACACAAATTTAATCTCAACTTTTAAATTGCTGCTATTAGTTTGCACTGGTGGTGAACTGGATTTTTTTTACCCCTACTGAAATGTTAATGAAATGCTTATTAGTATTTATTTTGAAGGTGCTAGATTTAATTTTGTTATGAAACTGAAATGCTTATCTTGTGCTCCACTCAAGCGCAGCCCTATCCTTTCTTTTTAACAACCTGCACTTAATGTGAAATAACTGATGAGGGATACTGTAACTGTTTGACCTAAGGATTTTATTTGTAACCGTATAATATTGAGCCATTAAAATGTTCACTGTTCTGTGCTTTTGAGCAAACTGTCAATTAAAATTAAAGTAAAACCCTGTATGCTGTTTTACTCTCCAAATTATTTCTCAGGTGTTCAAAATGCAGGTGGTTTGTTTGACTCCATTAATGTCTTAAGGAAGCACTGTGAAGGGAAATTTTAAATTCATGTGAAGTAAAACTTGCTGCTATGCAAGGCATTGTTTACATCAGAAAACAGCCACAGTGTTTCAAGATTTAACAATTCTCACTGCAAACCGGGATCCTCCTGTCTCAGCCTCCCAAGTACTGGGATTATAAGCATGCACCACCATGCCCGGCTTCAATTCTCACCTTTTAAATTTTGGTTTCTAGCCAGGCATAGTATCGCACACTTGTAATCCTGGTACTTGGGAGGCTGAGACAGGAGGATCCGGGTTTGCTGCCAGCCTCAGTAACTTGTGAGGTCCTCTGCAACTTAATGAGACCCTGTTTCAAAATAAAGAATAAAAAATAGGGCTAGGGGTGTAGCTCGGAGGTAGAATGCCTCTGGTTTCAATCCCCAGTACCGCAAAAAAAAGACCAAAACAAAAATAAATTTTGATTTCTACTTTAACTCTCTCTATATATATATATTTTTGGTGGTACTGGGGATGGAACCTAGGGGCATTCTACCTCTGAGTTATACCCCTAGTCCTATATTTTTATTCTTTATTTTGAAACAGGGTCTCACTAAGTTGCGGAGGGCCTAAGTAGCTGAAGCTGGCTTCGAACCCAGATCCTCCGGTCTCAGCCTCCCAAGTAGCCCGGCTAATATTCGTATGTTTTTTGTTTTGTTTTGTGGTACCAGGGGATATTGAATCCAGGGCCTCATGCACGATAGGCAAGCGCTCTACCCTTGAGCTATATCCCCAGTCCCTTGGGGAGGTATTATAATTGAATTCAAACTTAAGCCAGGCATGGTGGCGCATGCTTGTAATCCCAGTATTTAGGATGCTGAGACAGGAGGGTCACAAGGCCTTCTGCAACTTACTGAGACCCCATTTCAAAATAAACAATAGCCGGGCGTGGTGGTGCACGCTTGTAATCCCAGCATTTGGGAGGCTGAGACCAGAGGATCCGGGTTCGCGGCCAGCCTCAGCTACCTAGTGAGGCACTCTGCAACTTAGTGAGACCCTGTTTCAAAATAAAGAATAAAAGATAGGGCTGGGGGTACAGCTCGGATGTAGAATGCCCCTGGGTTCAATCCCCGGTACTGCAAAAATAAATAAAAATTAAAAAACCATAAAATAAGACTGTCCACTGCCTTTTGTTTTAATACCAACATCTTTGGTGTCGGGTGGGTCCGGAAGCCTTAACTGTCACGTGAACATGTGAGATTGCCTCTGGAAACACTCCAGCTTCGAGGGAGAGAGCACATTCACTCAGAGTTGACCTTGGCCAGCCAGGCATGGTGGCACATGCTTGTAATCCCAGTACTTCGGAGGCTGAGACAGGAGGTTCAAGGACAATCTCAGCAAGTAGTGAGACTCATCACCTTGCAAGACCCTGTTTCCAAATAAAAATAAAAATCAAGCTGGGGTGTAGCTTGGAGGTAGACTGTCCCTGAGTTCAATCCCCAGTACCACAAAAAAAAAAAAAAAAAAGTTGATGTGTTGGCCTGACTTCCTTTCCCGCAGCGCTGGTCACCTCCAGAAGGTGCTGCAGAGGTGCCTTGAGAGCCACCCACCATCTGGAACCATCTGCTTGTATAATTCAAGCAGGAAGGTTCAATGTGAAAAGAGACCAGACTCGTGTCTAGGATACTGTATGAGCACCCTCTACAGAAGCAGTCTTTATTTGCATTTTAAGAGAACACATGTGAAAACGCTTAGACAGATTGACGCGATGCTCAGTCCCTTTTTAAGTGACTTCCTGAGGAGAAAGTCAAAGACTTGGGGGAGCAGAGCAATGGAATGCAAACACAGAAATCACCTATGATTCACCTTCGTGAATAAATGACATGGCCTAACTACAGCCATTTCCCCAAAGTGTCTTCACTCACAGTAAACGCCAAGTAAACAAAATGCCAAGCTGCATCTGAAACAAATGTGATGTTGCCTATACTGGCCCGGTGTGCAGAGAAGGAATTTTGATCAGACCATAACAAAAAAGGCAGACGGCTCTATGGAATTGGAAGTATGATTCTCTGTGTCTAGGAACCTTTTACTGGCGACACTCACTGGGTGATGCAGACATTAACTGAACAGTAGTTCATGTCTCTCTTCCTATCCCCCAAATACAAAAGGAAATAGATGTGAAAGGGAGGAGGATATTGTTTACCAGGTTATTTCAGTGCAGCCTGTGGGAATGAATACGTGGGCCAGAGTGAGAGGTGCCCTCAGCTGTGTTCCCCAGGGTCTGTGTGTTATGCGATGGGTATTTACAGGAGGGTTAGACAAAATAGTTAACTACTAAAGGTATCCAAAAAAGGCCTGAGAAAATCTGGTTAAAATGTATAACCTTGTATTGCTACTGATGGGAGTAGTCATTTTTATATATTTTAAAAATAATAAAAAGATTCTGTTAAAAAATATATTTATCCAGTAAGATGTTGATTTGAACTCTAAAAAGCAACGGGGAATCATCATTTTCCCTTTTGAATGAAGAGCCATTGAGCTCCATGTTAACTCCCTTTCTAATTTCAAGTCCATCCCTTTCTTTCTAGTGAGAGTAGGCCATGCAGCCAGTTCTTCCTAGAAACCCTTCAATGGAGCAGGTGCAGAATGCACACTTGGTTTGGTTCTCTGCTGTTCCAATGTTGTAGCCATCTTGCCCAATTCAAGAACAAGCCATGGGCTCCCCTAGCTGCTCCTCCAGGGACAGGATTAGCTGCCTTTTGATTTAGCCTGGAGGATCCTGCTCTCAAAGGAATGGCTTTTGCAAATTCAAATCAGATCCCTCAATACACGGAGTAAGGTGGTTTGAAACTATTAGTAATTTTTAAGGCTAAGGCAACAACCGTGGTCATTTGTATATCTTAATTTGATGCAAATAGTTAACCGTAATCTAAAATAGATCCTGTACATATCTCCTCTTTAACTTCAGCTGGGGGGTGGAAGAAATGGAATAAGGTGGAGATGGAGGAGGAATAATGAAAATGGCCTAGAAACCCTATATATAAAGGTAAAAATAAAGAGTACATCCATATAACCCATTTCTTTGGTGAACAGTAAAGGTCTCAGATTCTCATAAACCACTCTACAAAGGCTGCTACTGCTCTCATATAGAAAAGCACCCTGACTCTGCAATAACTTGTTTTGTTATCACTCCTTGATAAAAATGTTTCTACAAACCTGCAGGGGTTGGGGTTTTTGTGTAAAGCTGGTAGTAAAAATGTGACCTGCAAGCCGACACAGCTAATGGAAAGTGACGATGCTCTCCTCCCTTTAGCCTGGAGATGGGGCCTGCCCCTCCCCCACTCCGGGAGCATCTGGGATGGGCCTACGAGTCCCTGGTCCTGCACCTCGGTAAAGGGGCAGCTGCCATCTGCACGGAGTGTACGTCCTCAGCCCTGGGGCCACCGCGGACGCAGCACGCACATGCAGCCCAGAGCCACTGCTTTGTGCGGCTGAGGCGGAAAGGTCTATTTCTCAGTGAGTGACAGCTGTAAGACTTGCTGGAGCTCAGCTTCCTCCTCCTGGAGCCGGAGCTCCTGCTCCTCTAGCTCTTTGGCAGAGAGCTCCATGGCTAGCTGCAAGTCGCTATCAAAACGGCTTGTCTCACTCAGGACAGTCGGGCACGGGCCTTCTGTGCTGGCGAGGAGGCTCTCCTGGATGGCCCTGGGTTGGAAAAAGGGACAGAGAGTCATTACTACCAGCATGGTGGCAGCAGCTGTATTTCTTAATGGCTTATTGCTACATGCACCCTGTGCCAGGCACTTTATATGTCCGATACAACTCAGCCTACGGGCATAGGTGCTGTAATACGGGTGAGAAATCCAATGCTCACAGAAGTCAAGAAACTTGCCCAAGATCACCCAGCTCCTGCCGGGCATGGTGGCATGTGCCTGTAATCCTGGATCACAGGTTCAAGGCTAGCCTCAGCAACTCAGCAAGACCCTGTTTCAAAATAAAAAGGGTTGGGGGTGTAGATCGAAAGTACAATGCCCCTGAGATCAATTCCCAGTACCCTCCCCCCCAAAAATCACCCAGCTCCTAAGCGGCAGGGAGTTGAGTTTGGATCTATTACAAGGCAAAACCGAGATTCCTCATCAACAGGCTCTCATACCTGCCTAAAGTATACGAAAACATTTTGTAATTTTTTTCCCTTAAGAAGAGCTACTCATCTCTGTAACTGTTTCCCAAAGTGTCATCGTTTTAAAAATGCTATAAACTTCCTCCTAGAGGTGTATAGACCCCATGATCATACATTCATTAAAGATCAAGCCAATCAGAAAACACTGGCTTGTTCTTTTCTGCCAGTGGCACTGATCTGTCACAACCCCTAGAAATGCACTCGTAAGAGTTCAGAGCAAAGCCGGGTGTGGTGGTACACACCAGTAATCCCAGTACTTGGAAGGCTGAGACAAGGAGCACAGGTTCAAAGCCAGTCTCAACAACTTAGCGAGGCTCTCAGCAACCTAGTGAGACCCTGTTTCCAAACAGAAAATAAAATAGGGCTGGGGGTGTAGCTCAGAGGTAGAACAACCTAGGTTCAATCCCCAGTACCAAAAAAAAAAAAGAAAAGAAAAGAAAAAAAAAGTTCTTGCCAGGTGTGGTGGCGCACCCTTGTAATCCCAGCATTTGGGAGGCTGAAACTGGAGGATCCGGGTTCATGGCCAGCCTTAGCTACTTAGTGAGGCCCTCTGCAACTTAGTGAGACCCGGTTTCAAAATAAAGAATAAAAAATAGGGCTGGGGGTATAGCTCGAAGGTAGAATGCTCCTGAGTTCAATCCCCAGTACCGCAAAAAAAAAAAAAGTTCTTGAGATAGTTCAATGAGTTACCGCCACAAGAGGGAGCAGGAGAGCTCACACTTGAGCCCCCTAGATACTGTGCCACACACAGGTGAGTGTTTTAGTGCATGTGTCAACCTTGATTAAGAGTCAAGTCAATTACCTCTCATACTGGGCTTCATAGCTGTGTGTCGGGCTGATCCCTCCATTCGAAGCTGGTCCAGAAAGTTCCTATCAAAAACAAACGTGATGAACATGAGTATCTCTAGAAGGAATAGTCACCATGCTGATGAGGAAATGAAAACAGCAAGAACAAAATTTAAAATGTTAACATGCCTATTGTTTGGGGTTGTTTTGTTTTGTGTATGGTACTGGTGAGTGAATCCAGGGGCATTCTACCTCTGAGCTATACTTCCAACCCTTTTATTTTTTATTTTGAAACAGGGTCTCACTAAGTTGCAGAAGGCCTCACTAAATTTCTGAGGCTGGCCTCGCACCCATGATCCTCCCAATCAGTCTCCCAAGTATTGAGGTTACAAGCGTGTGCCACTATGCCCAGCTACATGCTTATTGTTGATAGTGTTGTGTGAGACACTAATAGGGACTTGGATTACCTTGAAAATGACACCCAAATGTCATGTCATCCATGGTACTACCACATGCATTACTGTGATCCACAGCCACTGCCTTCTCATACTTCACACACAAATCAATCTATCAAAAATGGCTGTGGGTAGCCGGGCGTGGTGGCGCACGCTTGTAATCCCAGCATTCGGGAGGCTGAGACCGGAGGATCTGGGTTCGTGGCCAGCCTCAGCTACCTAGTGAGGCACTCCGCAACTTAGTGAGACTCGGTTTCAAAATAAAGAATAAAAAATGGGGCTGGGGGTATAGCTCGGAGGTAGAATGCCCCTGAGTTCAATCCCCAGTACCGCCAAAAACAAACAAACAAACAAAAAACAAACAAACAAACAAACAAAACAAAATGGCTGTGGGTTAACATTTAAGTGACCAAGGCAGGTAATTCTTTTAGGACAGAATTAGAAGACATAATTCAATATTTGTCATCTTGAACTTCAGCTACTCCCCTTGTCAAAACTTATGGTCAAGCCGGGCGTGGTGGCGCATGCTTGTAATCCCAGCATTTGGGAAGCTGAGACCGGAGGATCCGGGTTCGAGGCCAGCCTCAGCTACCTAGTGAGGCACTCTGCAACTTAGTGAGACCCTGTTTCAAAATAAAGAATAAAAAATAGGGCTGGGGGTGTAGCTCGGAGGTAGAATGCCCCTGAGTTCAATCCCCAGTACCGCAAAAAAACCCCTTATGGTCAACAAGCTATGTATAGAGCCTGGGGGAAAGCTAAGGCCACTTAGATAGAGCAAGGAAGAGTATCCAGGGCCGACAAGGATGCTCGGGCCTTGGGGCTTCTCCCAGGAGCTTCCCAAGGGAGTATGCCTTCTCTGGAGTCTAGCCTTCAGCCTAGCAGCCTCAGAAAACCTAGTGAAGGAGGAGGACCCACACTACTCAAGATCCAAGATCGAAGTATAAAACCAGAAAGCCAAAAGCCTGAGTGAGCAGGGATGCTGGAACGTGGGTGCCATGTTAACAACCCTGAGGACAGGGGCAGGGGCTGCTTCACCCAAGAACTCCCACTTTAAAAATACCCACTGAATGAAAATGGAGGTAAAGAAAAAACCCATGAACCAAACAAGTGGACAACAGCAGGAGCCCAGGATACATCCGAGGTGGAAAAGCAGACGAGACCCACCAGCGTAGAGCCAAGAGCCACAGGGAGAGGACGGAAGGAGCCGATAATGGGGGAGGAGGACGTCAAGCCCCAGTCACAGGTAGATGAGGTCTGAAGAGACAACCATGTAAGCTGTCACAAGGTGGCTACTCTTACCCAGGTCTGTCCCGTGCTTGCTTCCAATGGAATACAGTGTTTGAGTAAAAAACTTTGTACATGGAATCAACAACCATTTTCATCACACACTTATTGAGCAACCACCAGGCAGTGCTTGTTCTGCCTCGGGGAGGGAGTTAGGATTAAAATCCACATCAGAGCCAGGCATGGTGGCATATTCATGTAATCCCAGTTCTTGGGAGGCTGAGACAGGAGGATAGCAGGTGTGAGGACAGCCTCAGCAAGTAGTGATACTCTCATCAACCTAGGAAGACCCTGTTTCCAAATAAAAATAAAATATGGCTGGGGGTATAGCTCAAAGGTAGAATGCCTGAGTTCTATCTCCAGTGCTACAAAAAACAAAAACCCCATATCAGTACCTTCATTCAAGACAAATGACAAATACTATTTCAGGAAGAATGAATATGCCAAACTTGCTATTTAGAGTAAGTCTTTAGTTAGCCCCAAACCAAGGCCACACCAGAGCGTAGCACTTCCGGAGCCCTGCTATTTATCCTGACAAACGCACCTGACTCCTGCTGGACTCCAGGAGGCTCTGCTGGATGGCAAACTGCATTATCTCATAATCTTCATCTTGCAGATGCATATTTCGGCCATTGTCCTGAATGTGATATGATTCAGGAATTTCAAACACAGACTGATCAACCTCAAAGTCTGTGACCTGGGAAGCTGAAACACACATACACACACACACACAAAAAAAAACCATTCAGTGTCTGATAAATTAATTTCCACTCCAACTTTTAGGGGGGAAAAAAAAGACTTTTTTTTTTTTTTTTTTTTGTCGTTTGACACAAGATCTCAAAATGTTGCCCGCACTGGCCACAAACTCCTGAACTCAAGCAATTTTCCTGCCTCAGCCTCCCAAGAGACTGGGAGGCATGTACCACCATGCCAGATTAAAATGTTTTACTTAAAAATAAGCTGGGCGTGGTGGCACATGCTTGTAATCCCAGCATTTGGGAGGCTAAGACTGGAGGATCCGGGTTCACAGCCAGCCTCAACGACTTCATGAGCCTCTCTGCAACTTAGTGAGACCCTGTTTGAAAATAAAGAATAAGCCGGGCGTGGTGGCGCACGCTTGTAATCCCAGCATTCGGGAGGCTGAGACCGGAGGATCCGGGTTCGCGGCCAGCCTCAGCTACCTAGTGAGGCACTCCGCAACTTAGTGAGACTCGGTTTCAAAATAAAGAATAAAAAATAGGGCTGGGGGTGTAGCTCGGAGGTAGAATGCCCCTGAGTTCA